>JAOYSI010073189.1:0-54629 GCA_025775065.1 Hiodon alosoides
TCCAACATCAGTGTCTGACCTCACAAATGCTCTTCTGGAAGAATGGGCAAAAATTCCAAAAGACACACTCCAAAATCATGTAGAAAACCTTCCCAGAAGAGTGGAAGCTGTCATAGCTGCAAATGGGGGACCAACTCCTTTTATTAATTCCTATGTATTTAGAATGAGATGTCATAAAAGCTCCTGTAGGTGTCCCAATACTTTTGTCCATATATCTTGAATTTCCCTTAGGGGGATTAATAAAGGATCATCATCTTATCTAATCTTATATTGTCTTATAGTGTATATATATATATATATATGTACTGCAGTTGGTCAAGGGTAACATGCATTCAATAACTACCATTTAGTTCAGTGGTAATTCAAGGACAGCTGTAAAAGGATAAACGGATAATTTATAAGGATATAAGGCAAATTTAGTATTTCTGCACACAAATAGGCACTGATATCCCCCCCAGGTATACAGAGGTAACACTCTCTGCCTGAAACTCATTTCTCATTTGTGGAAGTTTCCATTGATTTTTAAAACTCCAGAAGTTCTTGGGCCGACTTTGTATAAAAAGGATTCTGTTGCTAAAGGTTCCAAAGATCACAGCCCACACACGCCCACACATGCCTTCTTTTAGAAGGTCCACCATGTGTTCCTCGATGTTCCACACAGAATATCGCCTCCTCTTACAGGTCCCAAAATGTGGCTGCTGCATTTTCAGCAGAGAAAAGGCAACTGGACACACTCCATCCACAAAAATACCAGCACAATATATCATAAGAAGAATTAAAAATATAGCTAGAAGCTTATCGGCTGTTAGAAGCAACACACTGTTCAGTTTTCTGTGTTATTCAATTAACACCTCCCATCCGTTACTCATTTAAAAATCGCACTTTGTACATAAAAGAGTACCCAAGGCAACCAATCACATGATGCTATTTTTTAACAGCTTAAGGTTCCAGAGAATTCTTAGGAGGAGGCACAAAAATAGGAAAATGAATGCATTAAAATTGACAGCAGCCGTGCTTCTGTATATTTGTTGAGATTATGTAAAAATGCCAGGTGTTAATCATTGTCTTTAGTTTACAACATAGCCCGGTGGAAGGGAGATGATGAAACACTAATGTAAATGTGGGGTCCTCAGCATAGAACTGAGGCAACATGTAATTTGTAACATGAAATGAATACCCAAAATTAATTTTGTGCCACGAAACAGAACACAAAATCACACAATCATTTTGAGGGGCAGCATGGTGGCTCAGTGGTAAGAACTGGTGCCTTCACAGCACCAGGTTCCTCAGTTAGGATCTGGCTCATGTCGCTGTCAGTGGAATTTTCAGGATCTCTCAGTGCTCCCTGTCCTCCAGATGCTCTGGTTTTCTCCCACTGCCCAAAGGTCGGATATGGCAAAATGTATCTTTTTCCACAAAAAAAGGGGAAAAAATGGTACCCCATATATGTATCAACACCTAGACCAATCTTAATAATTAGTAATCGAAGTATAACCTATCTGCATATATGCTACTGTATATGTTAACTTTGACACATATCTGAAACATAGTTATGGTCTTATGTTTCTTGACAACCTCGCAGAAAGAGATGACAGTACTAGTTAAAAGAAATGCATTCTGTGATGTTTTTAGAGTCATTATGGCCTACTTGGTTGTGCAAAACAGATTTATGTTTTGTGAACAAATGTTATAAAATCTAAGACAGGGCTTGGTTTTCAAGCTACTTCTCAATTAGCATCCGATTTACAACGGGAAATCCATATAGGATTACTCCTCATCTGAATAATGACACCAGTTAAATACATTAAAGAGGTGAGACAGAGTGAAAACTAGCATACCCTGGATCTGGACTGAAGTTAGACACCCCTAATTTACTAGAGGAAGTTTATTTATCACTTCATCAGATTTGAAAATCCTTTGCAGACTTTTAGAATTATGGCATTTCCTGTCAATATTCTACTTTAACAAATTAAGTTACTTCTTTGACAGAGTCAGGACATTTTGATGGAACAATCCATTTAAACATACTACTCAGGAAAGGATTAAATCAGATTTGACTCCACCCACATTACCCCCAGGTAAGTCTGTTCTCTTGTAGTTGTAATGGGATAACTGAGTATCATTCATTGTATACAATAAAGTCTGAGTCCATGTTTATTTTTTCAGGCATTTTTGTGTTATTAACTTTCTGCCAACATTTTTGTTTTGTTTGAGAACAAAACAAAAGCGAGAACATTATTATTCAAAACCTTGGATCAAAAATAAATCCAAATTGAGGCACTTGAACATGAAGTGTGTAATGCAGACATTTCCCCCTCTGTTTAAAATGATATTGCTATGGACTGAGAGGCAAAGAGGCTACGATTGGCAGAATCTGTGCATGCACTCTGTTACCGAAAAGGAAGATGAATGGCATTGTGCTTGATTTAGCATATGTTTAGGGTGATTGCCACTCTTTTCTAGGGCAAATTATAACAGTAAAAATTGTCACCCTCCTACATCGGGGATTAACAAGATAAAGAACTATACTTGGCAGTTCTTCAGCTATGCTGAGGGCCTACATTTACATTGCCAAACTAGTCCACTTTGCCCAAAGCAGGCACTCTGACAGACAATTACTGCATCACAGAATTAAATGATATATTTATGCTGATTGAAATCGTTGAAATCATTCCTAGATTCTTTCTTCATAAAGCTTTATGCGTCTTTGTAACTTGTATTTGTCTGCACCTTCTTGTACATTTTGGAACTTTTAAATCAAATTCAAACCATAAAATCATGGCTCCTGTTTAATCATCAACACAGAGCTATTTTAATTTCTAAAATACCAGCATATGTGCATGTGTCACTACTAGGGGTGCTATTTTGTGTTAAATCATTACCATTTTTAATTAAAAAAAAATGTTTAAACCTTTGCACTTTACCGAATCAGTTGTGATAAAAAAAATACTATTACCGTATTGCCCATACTGCCATGTTCTTGTAACCATTCTGAGACAATATGTTCTTTGTGACAAGTATCCATGTGACAAAAGGTAAACTTTAGCCATGAAGGGGATGTACCTGGTAAGAAACAATGTTCAGATACAATGTCCTAAAGTGTGCCATAAAAACCTCTAAGCCTCATTGGAGAAACACGTAACGTTATTAACATGTTCTTAATATTTCACTTTGTAAATCAAAATGTAAAATGTTTTAACATTGTTAATGTTTTTAATGTTTAACTCTAAACACTCTCAACACCCATATCTCTGAAAGAAAATGTCACTGAAATTAAGACAGATATACTAGAAAAATGTATTGGCACACCAAAGATAAAATATAATTTAATGCTAATTCAAATATGGTAACATTTTGCTTAAAATCAGTCTCTCCCTATACGTTCTGCTTTGAGGCAAGTATTTAATATTTAAGCTTCACATGTAAGAGCTGCCAAATATGTAAACCTGGGAAATAGATTATGGGAACTTCTGGCTCAAAACATGGGGTTAAGTATTAGTTTACTTATATATTTAAAAAAAAATGCATGTTAAGATTACTCTGGCTCTGGTTTATCCCTTACCCTTTTCAGTGTTTTGATTAACGGCTGTGTTGTGGGGTGTAGCTCTGAGGTCTAGTCTGTGCTTCATTACACACACTGCACCTCATCTGCTGCTACAAAGTTCCACCTGTCAGCACCTGGTGAGGGCGGGTCGGAGATGGGTGATGAACACCCTCACTGCTCTTTCCTCAGCATTAATTAGCAGATCTGTCCTCCTATCACACCCCCCGGGTTCCTTTGTCTCATTACTACTGTTTGCTCCTTGTGTTCTTGGACAAGACCTGCTGTGCCATAAACATTCCATGTAACCGTCGCAATTGAGTACTTTCAAGTGAAATTTGCTCCGTGTGCAAAGTTTATTATACTTTACCCCATGCTTTAAATCGTACTTTTTAATGTCAAACAGGTCCCACCAGGATGGTAAATTAACTTTCCCTTTTTTCAGCATATGTAGTATTTTACCGCAGCATCATCAACTGATAAGACCGAGATAAGATAAACCACATGAACAGAAATCTGAAAACATAATGTGAATATCCCTGTACTGTCATCATTTTAGCATCACAATGAAAATGCTTGTGTTACATTGGTAACAGTAAAAACAGATCCCCCTGAAGTCTGCTTAAATTCAGACATTCCAACCAACCAGTATGCAGTTGTATTTTGATTATACAATACAATAACAGCTTGGCACAACATCACTGTATTTTCTGTGCTAAACAATTAGTTCAATTTGCTAAACATAATTCTTTTGGGGCCCTAACTGACATATCAATGCTGAAAATATCAAGTCTAGCTGTACTAAATCAAGAAATGATCTTATTTGTATGGTAAACTGCTCTTTTTGTAAGGTATGACTCTCCATTCTACAAAGGCAATAAGGATTACTCCTTACTACAGTGTTGAGACGAGATAAATCTTGATAGTAAATAAGGCTAAATATCTCACACAGAATAATGGAATGCACCATTACTAATATAAACCATTACTAACATACATCTCTGTCTGTTTGCATTTACCAACACAAACAAGAATGGTAGAGGGAAAATTGTACTCCAAATAAAAATAAATAAAATAAAAGCATATCCCCATAAAAAAATTAAAAATAAAAAGAGAATAAGATCATGCCACAGCGGTGGTAGGAACTTTGTAGAAGTAGTAGTAGTAGTAACTCTTTAGTGTGAATACACACAAAAGCATGGTTTACCGAGCGTATCTGAGAAGATCTTAATCCATTTATACCAGCTAAATTGAACTAATTTCGGTGCATAGCACTCCTGCATATCGATATCGTGAAAAACAATATTGTCAATATTTGTCTGTTGATTCTCGCATAAGCATTTAATTCCTGATGTTTCGGAAGACAACAGGTGGTAACATGCAATATATGTGAACCGTCTGATCAACATATTAAAGGTATGCGGGGTACAGTTCAGGGTGGGGGCTGAACTGTTGATGAGACCAGATGTATCCTCTGTTGTGATAAAGGTGATATGAGCAATGTGAGCTGCTGCGTGTCTACAGCTGGTCACACACCACTGAGCACATCCTGAAAACCACACTGCAACAGAACACTCCATATAGTGGAGGAGTGACGTGGAGAAAATTAAATTTGGGCAACGCTTTGTCGGTCTTTCATTTTCATTTAGATACAGGACTGTGATTTCTATCAAAATACTACTAAATAAAAATATATGGATAATAATTATATATGGCTGCCTAGCGTGTGTAATGTTAATTTGCAGTAAGATTAATTAACAGTAAAGGTTCAATCAAACATGAAAAAAGTTCTTCTTCCTCCATAGATAATCTAATTTCACCCCTTAATATGATGACTGGCTCTGACTCAAGCATTAGAAGGAAATGTCAGATATTCACTGACTAAGTCTGGGCCCCAGATTTATCTGTGAGCTTGCTGTTTTGTATTTAACTCTGCTCTGATGGGAACGGGAGCCTATGCTATACAGCTACAGATTTTTTTCACTGAACCATGAGAACACTTTTTTAGAAAGGAATTTTGAAAGGCAGTACATTTCTTTATTCAATATTATTCCATTACATGCCGATTGGTTCCTCTGATGCAAGACCTCCAGTCCAGAATTAAATCAAGATCGTCCTCCAAATTTGAAACTAAAAACAAAAAATAGTAGTAAATCCAGGTCATTAGACTGAAACTGACACTTAGTGACATAACAAGGACATATAAATCTGAGACTCCAGGCTTTCATAAGACCCCAGCGGGGTCAGAATGGTGGTCGTCGTGGTGCCAGTGGCAGAAGTGGAGACAACCCCAAGTCAGATTCTCTGAAGCTTACTTTATGCATTTCCCAGTGACAACCATAACCATGCACCATGAAGCTCCCAAAATTCTATTGTGATACTGAACTTAAGCAATAGAAGGCCCTATTTCAAAGTCTTAAAAAAATACAGATCAAAACAGAAAACAAAGCAAAAATGCAGAAAATCCACCACCAAACAAAACGTATAATAAAATTGGTTTAGCGGTAGTCTGGGCTGGCACAACATTATTCACGACACTTTCATTGAAATCCCCAATGCCATCAGGTCCACGTGATGCTTAAAGCTATGTGGGAAAGAGTAGGCATCTAATAACCCATAAGAAGTTTCCCAGCAAAAGTTATTTACACGGTGCAGGTATTAGACCCTTTTCATTTTAGACCCTTTATTTGCAAACCTACTCTTCTTTGCTTGAAAACTTAATCATTTTAAGGTTAAATATAAGGATGTTCCGGGAAAAGTTTAGTCTTCCTAGCAGATAACTATTTTTTTTTTTTTATTCTGCCATTCAGTATAATGGAAATGAGAGCCACTTGGGAATTCGTCCACAGGAAACATACACACACACACGCACATTCCCCTCCCCAGCTCAGACCCATTAGGGTGGAGCATACGCCATTCCATGGCAAAGTCCTCGCAGCAAAGGCTGGGACAGTGTTGCACATCTGCTGCCCCCTAGGTGAGGACACATTCTTTTGGAATCCTGTCAGATCCCTACGAAGGCCGCCTAGTATGCTTCCATGCCTTCCATGGCCATAGTCACTTGGGACCCTCCATAAAGTCTCTTGCTGGCTCAAAAAGAGTCCAAAAAAGGATTCCTGTGGGACTCAACCAATAGTCTGACTCGGAGGCCATTTCAACCTTTTGAAAACCGGTTATGCTTAACTGACTGTCCATCCCTTCTGTGTCATATTCTTCCCTTTGCACTCCATCATTGTCTCTCTGTTAGCTTTAAAATAGAGACCCTTTTCCTGCATGGCTCTTCCCAGCATGTATCTCTGGGTCTGATCCTCATCTAGGCTGTTTGGAACATACTTATAGACACACATTTTAATAATGCTTTCCGTTGGAGCGGTTATTGATAGAGGTTTCCCCATTACTGTCGGCCGAGTCGTCTTCCTGGTTAGACCCTCTTCACCATTTCTGGGTGCAGACGTACTCTAGTGTTTCACTTTCTCTTGCTGTAGCCACTCCACTTCCTAAGCTACTGCCTCAACCCTCCTCTGGAGGTCCTCACTGAACTTCTGTTGGGGCCACCTTGGCACTGCTATCTGAACCTGCAGGGCTTGCCCCACTTGGAAGAGCCTGTCCAAGTTCTGTTGCGAGCTGCTTTTCTCTTCCTCTTGCTGGTGCAGCTGCTGAAATGTATCCTCCAGGCTGGTGCACTTTCTCATATGCTCTTCATGGAGCTGAATCATGTCCACCGTCCAAACTTTTCCTCATTTCCTTTTCACCAGTTTAGGATTTTATCATGGCTGAGCAGGGCCTCTTCCAGCTCCTACAGGAATTCAATCCCATGGGCCTCCGTGGTCTACATCCAAAATGTTCTTCAGTGCATTTTCAGCCTTTTGCTCCTTTTACATCTTCTCCATCTGAGCCTTCGATCATCCGGTTGCCGCTCCATAACATGGTGAGAATTCCTTAAAGAGTTGTGCTGTGCTTGCTCATTGATAGCCTGCAATGGTCCAGCAGAACTTTCTTGTTTTCTGTCCATCAAACCTCTGCTTCATCCAGGAGTTTTAAGTCTTTTTGTCTCTCCAGGGCAGTGAGTACTGCTCCTGCTCGTTCTCCAGCTTCCATGTCAGCGGAACCCCTTCAGTAACAGAGCAGTAGCAGGTCTCCTCAGTGGGTCAATGAGGATTCAGTGGCCTTAAGTGCCTCAGTGGTCCCTGGGCAGCGTGGCACTCATGTTCTTCTTCAGTCTGTTTGCCCATCCTTTTAGCTGTCTTTCCCTACTTTCTTCCAATGCGTCATTATCCTCAAATTTTCCCATCTCACTAACTCCGGAAATAATGTGCTAGGACAAATGAGCAAGGCACTCCACCTCTGGAGATCTACAACATGGATTTGCATCTAAATGCATGAATGTGATTAGATTAAAATAATATAAGAGATACCTTCAAGTACTTAATTAAATTTAATTAAAATCATTACTGCCCAAAAATATATAAGATGTCATTTGACATTTTAACATGGTTAAAATTAAAAAGAAAGATCCAATATAAAGTGTCTGTGGTCAGATATATAAAAATATCAAATTTTATTCTAATCAATTCAATCTAGAGCATCGCAGCAAATTATCAACACTAATGGTTATAGCAAAAAACTAAGAGCTAAACTGCCTAAGGAAATGTAATTATAGGGCAACAAAATCCATATAACAAAATAGTTACATGGAATGCATTAGGAACCATGAGAACAGTTGACAGGGATGTCCGACAGGCAAAAAGCTGCATTTAGCCTCCACAAGGCGATCTGAATAGACCTGTGCCCAAGATAGGAAAATAAAAAAAATTCAAAAAATTACCTCTATGAAGTTAAACCACCATCAAAGACAAACCTCGGTGAGTTAAACAAAAATATTATTTAAAATCCACATGATAATGTATACCTCAAGTGTGGGACATTTATTTTATTTGCTTATATGGTCCAACATGAATGATAAAACCTAAATATATGCATACAATTGCATAGACCAAAATCAGACATATTAAATGTATACTAAATCTTGAATGTGGCATAGTAGATTGAACCAAATAAATTAAATTCAATAAAAGTGAAATACCCTCTTTGCGGAACCAGGAGAAAGCAAGCTACATAGAGGAATACATTAAGTAGCTATGAAACCAGAAAGTACACTGGTACAGCTCAGCAGAAACAATCCCTTGGTTTTGCATCTGTACTTTCTAAACAAGTGAAACCTCCACAATTAAAACCACACTGGAAATTTTACATCAAAGTTCTTCCAGTGGTACTGAAATTTATACTGAAGGTGTTGCTCTTTTCAGCCACACTCAATCTTACAAGAGAAGCAAATTCCATCCCTCCCTACCAGTGTGCCTTACAAATCTTTATCTGCCATTCCTTTCCATTTGAAGACAATCAAAAGCTCTTACTCAGTTATAACCAGTTCACTATTAAAAACCTTTTAGGCTGTCCCTTTAGTGGATGGAACAAAAGGATCACTCCATAATTAATATTTTCATTCTGTTTTTCGTTGCTAAGAGACTGGAATTTAACGTGCAGCGTAAAATGAGGCTGTAAGTTTTCCATTTGTGTCATTTCCATTTGTTTTGAAAATAGTGTTCTGTTTGCATTTATTGAATTGTTGCAATTGTTGTCATGGCATCCACTCAAAAATGAGCCTTTCAAGTCAGAATCATGTTTTTTCATTACAAGTACATGTGAACAGGTAGTACTATTTTGTCTAGCCAAAAATTTCTGATGTTCTATGTGCAGGTTTTTTTTAAAATATGTTGTTAATGAACCACCTTGAGGTGTTCAGGGGCTTGTTTGCATGCATGTTTTGTTTTTCAAGTTAATTTTCAATCCGAGATGGCTTAACTGCTTCTCAGTTGATAATAAAATAAGAGACTTACGATGTGGGTTGTTGCCTATAATCTTCAGATTTGGTCTGGCGAAAACAGTCCATTCGCCCGTCTCCACCCATTCACAATAGGCTGAAAAGGGCCTGATTTGTTTCCACGTTATTTGTAGTGGCATTTTTCTTTAGTTTGAAACCAGGGACACTCTTCACAAACTCCACAGCAGCTCTCCATACTCATGAACCTGAAGCTGGCAGATTAGATTAGATGGAGTTTTGAATTTTGATTGGTTGAACAAAAACATATTTTACTACCTACAACCTTTTCTCTTATGATATTGTGTTTGGTTCATAAAAACACAGAAAACTGCAAAAATAATGATTTCTATTTAATAATCTGGTGGTGGTAGCATTCCTGGTAGCTCCCTCCAAACTGCACTCTTCCTTGGCTTAAACCCAGTCAGTCATGAATGATGCACTTTGTTTCACTGGAGTGTACTAATCGCCCTTTGGCTGTACTCAGGTAATGTTGCAAGGAGGAAAGTAAGCCCTTGTGACAGACGTTACGAGACTGTGGATGTCAGACTAAGGATGTTGGGGTGGCAGGGGCAGACAGAGCAGACAGGCATGGTAAGGTAAAGGTTTACTCTGGGGTGGCGAGGCCTGAAGAAAAGAAGCTGTTAATCACAGAGGGCTAAGAGATACTATTCTCGAGGCTGTCACGACTTAATCCTTCGCCTTCCCTCTTCCTTTGAACACCTAGTTGTCTGTAAATATGCAAGTCAGGCCTCAGTATGTGGTTGCTTATCTTGCTCGTTTGGTTGGCAGACAACAAAAAAAGGGAAGAAAAAAAGAACAAGACACCTTAACCATCTAATGTATCCAACCTGATGCACAAATATCATAATCGTTGCAATTTATTTGCAACCAAATTGGCATCTATTACATTCGAATGTTCCTGCTTGATTCTCGCACATATTCTAACACAAATTTCTTTATTTGATTATTGAGGCCAGCACAGTACTACTTAAATAAACAACAGCTTAATTATATAATGGAGAGTCAGTTTGCCTCTAAAATAAGTAAGATTAAGTCAGCTGCTAATTATATCTCATGAAGATTGCATAATATTGCTGATTTGGTCCAAAAAAAAAAAAAATGCAGACAGACTGAGAGATATACGGCAGAAGCAGTATTTATATTAAACAAGGGCAGTCACTGTATAAAACTTGCTAGTTGCACTTAATCGAATTGTATTTAATCGTAACAGAATTAAGATTTGTGCGAAAAAACTGAAAATGTTATTACAATTTTATTACATGCGATTAGCATGTTGTTTTTATTTGGTCCCCCCTAGTCTCCGGACATTCTTCCCTTTTTTTTTTGGCCATTTTTTGGATGATCTTCATATCCTGTGAAGCCATTTTTATTGTAGGTAATGAATGTCATTCAATTTCTGAGACTTATATTTCACTGCAAAATATATCATATAGGTATGAACCTGATTGCATACGCTTTGTGGTAGAAGATTTATGTCATCTAGATGCCTCATCTAGATGCCTCAAAATGCTGAAGGTAGCCATGAGTGGGATGCTGTGTCACAGAACTGACAGAGTAGATGTGAGCTGATCCCAGAGCAGCTTCGCCGGTGGACAGTGCCAGAGAGGGAGAATTTTTGCATTGTGTCCAATGCTGTAGTGAGCTCTCTGAAATACTTTAAATGGACTGTTTTGCGGTTGAAAAGTATTATCGCATGTATTCCCCCAATGTATGGAACCATGATGCAGATTCAGGCCCTGGGTCCATTAATCTGTAGGGGAGATGATTATTTGATCGTATAAAATGAGTTTATTCTGCATGGACAATTGTAGTAGCTGTCTGTTGAGGAGAACAAATGATAGAGATTGGTGGTTGTCTTTGGGGAAATTATTTAATATCTGATGCAGACATTTTTAAATGAACCTTCAAAAAGTATAGCAAAGAGTTTGGTAGATATACTGATCATGTTTTTATTGGACTAGTCCCTAATAAAACTTATAATGCGTCAAAGGACTAGCATTCAGATAGAAAATCGGCATGGCTCTGACACAATGTGGGCTCTGAAAGGTAATATTCTGCATTCTACGGGCTTTGTTAGTGCAGCAACTGCATTGATGGATTGTCCCAATACACATTATGGTTTAAATATGGTTAAAATTATTTGACAAATAGCTTTAAAAACAGCTGTACTATTTTAGATGTGGCGTGTTGGCGACAGTCCAGGCTCTTGCATTGTTTATTATTCTAAGCATTTTTTTTTTTTCTAATCAGTATAAAATATTAAGGACATTATGTTTAGAAATGACAAAGAGAGCTTTCTGAAAAGAGATTATTGATTAATAAAGAAACCAAATGTTATCCAATGTGGCTTTAGGCAGAAAATCTATTATACTAACAAAGAAAATGAGCAGTAGTAGTTGTTTTTTTCCCCTGTAGTTTTAGTTATTTGTTTCCTTCCCCTTCCTTGCTGTCGGTCATAAGATAAATTTAGCTAATTATGCAACAAATGATTCAGACTTCCTTGTTTCTTTTTTTCAAATAATTTTTTGGGTTTATGATATACAAACATATTTAAGAAAATATTAGAATTCCTAATTTGTACAGCTCAAAACGTGCAAATGTATAAGTAATTCTGAGTGAAATCTTCTGTATACACTGAAGTCACTGAAACTTGCCATATCTTAAATATACCGATATATTTATATCAATATATATAATAAGAGGAATCTCCATTTCAGGCAAGTTTGATAATCATCATACAGAATTGCAACAGAACCAACTTGATATGGGATTAACCATCAAAAAACGAAAGCAGGGACGAAATGTCTAATACTTCTGATAAGAAGTGATGAAGGAAACAGGAAATTGGTCATTGCTGCCCAGGTTTCCACAATCTATCACAGGTCAGCACTTTGTCAGTGAAATGTCAATCTCAAGGGTTCCCTCAGCTTTGCCCTTCATAAAAACTGCAATTCTTACCAGATACAGGTGAAAAGTAATAAATCAAACAGTCTATGTGCTAAACAGTGTCTACAGTAGAAGCTTGGCAAGCTTCTTAAAGGAAAGCAAATAAATGGCATGCACTCCAACACACACCACGTTTCTGGGTTCAACTTAAATGCAGCAGTACTAACAGGATAGTCTGTAGTTGAACTATAACAGAAAAAGACACAACATAATTTAGAGAAGAAAGAAACCAATATTCCAAAGTGTTGAATGATTTACTCAGACCCATGGCTGAAATCAGTAGAACAACAGTATAATTCAATCTGTATTACGGGTAACATGTGGCTTCATAGTGTAACATCCAAATCACACTTTGATCATAAATTTTGTGGTATGTGTAACTGAGATCAGTACCTCTAAAGATTTGTGATATTAATAAATGGAGAGAAGTACACTAAAGTGACCACGATTATGTAAATTATTCAGAAAGCAGAGAAGCTGAAAATCAGGAAAATAAATTATCATACAAAAGCATTACAGTTAAAAGAAGTCAACGGAAGCTGAAATATATTCAAAAGAGAACGGTTACGGTTACAATTTAGTTGCATAGCAGACACTTTTATCCAAAGCAACATACACAACTTACAATTTCGACATTCACCTACTTATATAACTTACAAGTGCCATGCTCAAGGGTTCAACAGCTGGGGTGAGACTTTCGGTTACAAGCCTATACCACTGTACCAGCAGCTGCCCAGTTTTAAGTAAACAACCTCTTTTTAAGAACAACAGAAATTAAATTATCCATCCAGGAAAATATTACTGACTTTACAGCCTTGTCAATTCACATCTGACATCAAGGATGTTTGCGTCACGGTACACCTTCACCTCTACTGTTACTCCATCACGTTTTTTCAGTCACCTAATTAATCAATTAACATTCCACTAACCCATGTGCACTGTTTTGTTCATTCTTTGTATTCATTCGCCCTGAACCTCTCAATTCGGTTTCTGGTTGCTTTATAACCCTGTCACTAAGGTTTTGTCTCAGGGATTCATTGTTCTTTTTTTCTTGTTGTTTTATACCTGTGTCTATGTGGCATTAAAGTTTATCTTTATTTCTAATAAGACTAAGTCTCCTTGCCTTGCCTCGAAAGCCGCGTTGGGCCGGGACTCATTTTCTGTGTGTGAGCTGCGCTTGTGTGCATCCCTGCTCTGGTGCCAGACACCCGCGTGACAGATTGTTACTGGCAAATTTTTATTCTTAAATTTATTAATTTAATAATTTAATTAAAAATGTGTTAATTACAGTTTTAAATATATATAAGAGCTACTGTCGCCGCTTTCTAGTTGGCATTTGATTAATAAACTGAAATTACTGGTTTCCTCTTTCCATATTGCTGTCAACGACACAAGCCATAGTATATACCAATGATAAAATCGACAACACAAGCACATATTTTATGAAACTATGTATACATTTTAATCAAAACAAACTTCACTGTAGACTATATTGGACTCTGGGATGAATTTATAATTAATTAGTGTGCACAGCACCAAGGAATTGATCTGAGGTAAAACCAATAACAGTAATGTCATGGTATTTCTAGGAGTTTTAATTAAATTACGATTACTGACTATTTTATGCATATTATTAATCCCACAATCAAATAAAGCCAATACAATTCCACACCATTTGAGAACATTTGACAAATAAACCTACTTTTGATATTAAAAAATGATATCAAAAGTAGAATCTACAATACAAAAAACATTAGTGTGATATACGACAAATTGAGTGACAAGCCCAGCTTTAATTTGTTCATTAAAAACAGCAGTCTAACACCTCAGAATTTCAGCCCCCCCAACTTTCTCTTGGAAGAAATGAATGTTATATAATTGCTGACCAGCAACATTTTACATAATGTTGGATGGAAACAGTTAGGCTTTAGAGCAAGTTTAATAGATAATAGACTGTCAATGTCTGATAGAAAACAACCCATCATGCAGTTTGATTCATATGCCGTGGATACACTGAACATATCCTGGGCATAAAGGGGCGATACTAAGTTAATTCTAAAACCGTAGGTTCCGTTTTTCATATCCGCTCTTACATGAAGTATTCCCACAACACAAGCAACCAGAGCAATTACTGACAAAAATACTGTCCCGAAGACAGGCAACTGTGCAGCAATGATGATAAAAACTGTGAAATAAAAACTGCTAATAAAACAAATCCCTTAGGCATACAGAAGTAAGCGTGTTTTTCTCCGGGGGGAAAAATTTTTAACACCCTCATACACCAGTGGTAATGATCATGCATTATCTAAAAAGAATTCAGCTGTTACCCCTGAATGGACTTTTCTTTCAGAGTAAATTCAAGTTATGTAACCACACAGCATGCCAACGCCCTTGGCCAAAACATTAGGACAGAAGGGAGATTGTTTTTTTATCATATCTTCGAGGAATTATAGCACTCCTTTTCTCTCCGACTGTCACATGCTAGTCAGCTTGGTTCCCATGGTGAAAGCCTCAGACGATTAGAGAATCGAAGAGTGAACTGCATCTGTTGCTGTTTTCCAGCCTGGCTCAACAATAAGAGGATGCATGTCTCCACACAGGCAGGGGACAGACGCAGAATCCAAATTAGCAAATTAATTAAAAAGTAAATAACACAACATCTAACTCTCAATTCCCTGAGTCCCTTGATGACCTATTGCCAAACTGCATTATTTACACTCAGGACCCATCTCTCCATCTGAAGCATAGGAATTAATACGAAGCATGGGTACTGTGGAATTGTACAAGCACACAAGTAAACAGCTGGAGTGAAACCCAGCCAGAACACAAACCGAATCCCATCCAACATTCACCATTCTCTCTCTCTCTCTTTCACTTTCTAATTCTACTTCAGCTGATTGATATCAACCTAATCTTCTTTTAATTAACTTTGTTACTGTACTGAGAATTCTTATTGTTATCATACAAGAGGTTCTTTCCTCTTGTAAGGACAGAAAAGAGGTTTTGAGGGTTGCAGGGGGCAGGGGAAAGGGGAATTTAACAAAGAAAAGTGTGAACGCTGTGGGAACTAGAGTGAAATGAAGAAAGCCAATGGAAATGGCAATAAGCCAAAAAATAAGCCAACAAAATACAGGCATCCAGAACTGTAGTCATTCATTTGGAAAACAACCCACAACACAAAGAGGCCTCCAGACATTCTAATCACATTAGAATCAGATTCAGCCAGCTATTCTATAGATGTTTATAAAGACATATAACCTCTCCCTATACTGAGTTCAACATGGTCATTTATGAAAAAAATGATGTTTTAATGTGTGACTTTTTAAATTCTTGGTTTTAAAATAACAGCTTTAGAAACTTTGACAACACGCTAATCACATTGAATAAAAATAGCATTTAATAAAATTGTATTTAGCAATTAGAGTTGTCTGCTCTTTGTAAGCGTCTTTTTTCTTATACTCATGAACTGAAAACCCTAAAATCACACGGAAAGTGTATTTTAATAAGGAAAAGTATAACTTTTAAGATTTTTTTTTTTTTAAAGATTTCCAAGCTTTTTTTTTTTTTTAAGGAAAAATTAAATTTGTAAATTGTAAAATAATTGTAAATCGTAAAATAATTGATGGGCATGCTTTAACTTACCTTTCATTCCAAACTTAGAGCGCCTCCCATATTTGTTGATAAGAATGAAAAGAACAACGAGCAGTACACAGGCAAACCCAGCAAGGCCAACTGCAATGGACACCTAGGGAAAAGAGTGTGGAGAACTAATGTAACAGACATGCCATCTGATTAAGGCAAGAACAAAACAATTACACATATATTAGCATCCTGCCATTGAGGAACATATATTTAGCAAGGCTCAAAATCAATGAACTAAAACGAGAACAGCGCAAAAATAACAAGTTCATCTGCGTTGGCTTTAATGAAAAACTTCTCATATTCTGTATCTCAGATTAGTACATTACAGATTAGCCAAACCCACATAAAATGGTACATAACTTGCAGAGGGAACTTCTCAGCAAAGAATAACTTGGGTACTACTTTAATGAGCATCTTGCAGTACAGAATCCTGGCAACTCAGGCAAAATTTAGTGGTTTCATAAAGTTAAAATGTATGTAGATTTATATTTCTATTTTTTTAAATGCACCTAATATGTACTGTGATGACTACATATTAGTGACGGGAGAACCAACAATTCTTTAAGCCAATGAAGGTGGTTCTATAGATCATTCCCAGCATCATTTCATATCACTGGGCATCATAATTAAACCGTTTATTACTTTTATTACCTATTCACACCTCAGTAGGTTTTGCCTGGTAATCCACTGACAATTTAATGATTACCTTTATTTTACTGAGTATTCTGAGTATATGTATTAAAGCCTTCTTTAATATTTGCTTTAAGCTGCCTTGTCATGGACATAGCTATTGTGCAGATAAACTAATCACAGAGAAACAGTTTTCACAGTAAAATTCAAGGGCTCTATTTTTTGATAATAATGCCCCACACAAATTATTGCACCTTTCAGCCAGGTTGAGGCATGCTTAATCTGATTTTTACATATTGTCTTTTTTATATGATCATTTTTTTGTGTAAATAATGTTTTAGTGAATGTAGTGTAGCCCTCAGTGAAGTCCACAAACAGTAGAACAGGAAACAGAATGGCGGTTTAATTAGAAATTTTTAAAAAGTGTATCATTATCCCTGCCAAGAATGAGAGATTTGCCATACCACAGATGTAAACCCGTATCAACAACTAAATTGATACTTTTTTTTCAAAGAAATTACTTTCCTGATTTCTTAAAAATTTTGAGTGTATAAACAAAATCACTCTGTAATAATGAGAACATGAATAAGATTATCGAAGAAATAAAAATATGGCTCAGCAGATTGGTTGATAATTTATTTGGTGTACTTTATTTAACCTTTTTTAAAGACTTTCACCTCTGTTTAAACCTTAAAATTAGGGAAATAATAAACATATAATCAATTATCGCACAAAGCATACAAAAATAACGTTTTTAAGAAGCACTGCTAACCAATCACCATGGTGGTATGGTCAGAAAGGAGGCTTTTTTATTTGGAAAAGATAAATACCAATAACAAAATCTTAATTTCCAAGCACAAGCCATTTGTATACACACATTTAAATGTGTGCAACATTCCACTATATTCTAATTAATTTGCATACTCACCCCAAATGTATCCTCTTCCGGCCTCTGTGTAACGCTAATGGTTGCCGTTGGAGTCCCTACAGAAGATCCAGGAAGACGACAAAAAAAATTAGCAGTTTTCTGTAAGTGCTAACATATATTTAATAAATGATGGACAATATTTGATGACATGAAAAATATTTGATAATATTCAGCTGTGTTTAAAAAAAAAAGAAGAAGAAAAGGTTTTTATTTATTTAATTAAACCATGTGTCAAAGCCAGTTAAGTGAAACAGTGCTACAGTACTCATGACAGGGAACATTTCAAGTTTGAGTGAAAGTTTGATGATGACTCCAAAAGCTCCCTTGAAACTCGTTGAAGTGAATTCACTTTAAATGTTTGAAAAAAGAAAATTAAAACTAAAAAAACATCCATGAAATCTTTTTCTTTATTTCCGCTTGTGAGGAAAAGGAAGTGTGACAGCTTGGCACTTCAGATCAGAAAGCAATTGCAGACCAATTAATAGGCACATGGTGGAGGAACTAGCATGGGCATGGCTATGCAGTGGAGCAAACCTGCTCTGTGCAGCCCACATCCCTCTCAGCTCAATAATAATTACAATCACAACAACTATTCCATTGAGCTTTGAAATCCTGCTTTGAGGGGCTCTTTTATCAGGCCTCTATAGCATATATTCTGTATCGCCCACAGTCCTCTGCTCACTACACAAATGTAGCCATGAGAAAGAGTAGCATGTGAGCTTTTAAAGAGGACAAACTCAAGCTGAGCTTTGACGGCAACGATCTGTCACTCCCCCTCCACATTTAGGTTTTACAATGTGTAGACAATTACATTGAACCTCCCAAGATGTAGATCTGAGAGTCTCGTGATGAAGGTCAAGCAAAGTGCTGCCTCTCCATTTTACTCAATAATCATTACAGACTAAATTGAATTAATGGCAGTTGCCTATTGGTGGATGAGGTATGCAGGCCAAAAGAAGTAGTTTAATGGTTACCCTGCTTTTTGACCTCTGGCGGTAGTATTCTAATATTGATTCACCTGATTGAGCCTCCTTTTTTAAGAAGTTTTCATTTAAAACCATGAGCCTTATTTGTTGCCTAGAGG
The DNA here is from genome assembly GCA_025775065.1 of Hiodon alosoides. Classification (NCBI taxonomy): domain Eukaryota; kingdom Metazoa; phylum Chordata; class Actinopteri; order Hiodontiformes; family Hiodontidae; genus Hiodon; species Hiodon alosoides. Next base: position 18,674 of record JAOYSI010073189.1, read on the forward strand.
TTAATGTTAAATAAAAAAGACAAAAGGAAAATATTTTACTATTACTGCTTTATTATGTTTAATATACAAAAATAACTTACCATATTCATAATCTAAAACAGAAAGAAAAGAGAAATATTCAGATTGGTATATTTTCGGCATGACATGGATACAAAGTATTAAAGCCTAGTCCTATATCTGAGCCAACATCAAAACAATCTTTTTTCTCTTCTTAATACAACAATTAAATTCAGCTGCTGTTCTATCCATCCTCAATTGAGTAAGGTGCTTATTTACTAATTGCTTTAGTACTGATCAATAAAATGTACAATTTTAAGTCACTCTGGATAAAAGCGAGACTACGCAACTGAGTCTCTGACACTGAACAAAGGAACCTACCAACATCCATAAAGGGTGGGGCTTCCAGGAAGTGCCCGTACACAGACTTGGTGGCAGTGCCAAGGAAGTTACTGGCCACCAGGGTGTAGTTGCCATTGTTGTGATGTGTAGGGTTTTTGAAGGTCAAGCAGCCCTCCAGGTAGTCCTGGTAGATTTCCATCTCTGTGCGGATGTAATCACTCAATGGGATCTCCTTGTCTTCATGAAACCACCTCAGGATGGGATGTGGGTGCCCCCGTACAGTGAACTCAATGCACGTGTCATGCCGACGTTCTGGTTCGTCTAGCGCAAGGATGGTGGGAGGAACTACCAAGCGACAAAGATAAACACCAGTATGTAACACAAAAAGACAACAATGTTTTTATTTTAGCTAAATTTAAAATAATAATTATTATTATTATTATTTTGTAAATTAATATTATTAAAATTGCATTTATAGTGCTTAGTAAGCTCCTACTAGATACTGCATAATTCTAGTCTTTATCATGCAGCAGCTAGAGGGTATGTTATATTTACTCAACTTAACTGTTACTTAACTGTTTTCCATTTGTTTGACCTTTTTAAAAACTTTTTTGTCAGCAGTATTATGAATTAATTCTTTCTATAGGGCTGTGTGTTTGTATGTTTTTATTTTATTTTTATCCCCACCATAGTCAAAAGGTCACATGTAGCAACAGGATCAGTTTCTGGAAGGGTACCACACAATGTGACACTTTCTCCATATAAGAATATATTGGCTTTATTTAGATCAACTAGTTTTTAAAAAACTTTCTGCATTAACAAGACTAATTGTTTGCTAGATATTACATTACATTGTGACCCACATGATTGCCGCAGTTTGATTAATTATTTACTAGATGGCAGGATCCATTTACTTCTCTTAATTAGTTTTTGATGCATAGTATTTGCTCACATGCATTTTTACTGTCATTCTTTATAGGGTTAAGTTATAGATTAACCATACTGCGAATTCACAGATAACTGGCCATTAACAAAATACATACATTATTCACATATATGCCATTCGCAAGCAACAAGGCAAGGCTTTGTCTGCAATGGCAAAGAGAAGAAAAAAAGCCAGATTGCAGCACTTTTATTCACCAAATATTTTACAGCTGTTCAGCATCCCTCTCTATTTTCTTTTGGGGGCAAACAGGACCCTGATAATAAATCTCCTGTACCACAGAGACAGGTTTGCACACAGCAAACTAAACAGATGACGTTTTGTTTGAAATCAGCATGCTGCAGCACCCATCACGTGCCCTGCCTTCTCTCACGTCTTCACAGTTTACTAAATCAATCTGCCAGCTCCAAGCAGGCCCAGTCTACTTCTCACAAACACACACACAGAAAGAGACCCCCATATTTGGAATTTTCATTGTAGTCTTTCCTAGCGGTGATATACCAGTAGTATCATGTTACATTATTGTTGGACAACACTGTTAACTGTAAGAGTAATTAGGCCCAAATTATATGTATTTGATTTACAAAATTTGATTTAGCAAATTGTATCCAACTGACAGAAGCTATGTGTCTGCACCAACATAATTGAAAACTTTTTAAAGGAACTACATAGTCAAAAGCATGAGTCTTGATATGCTATTTGTGCACTAAGAGGGTGAAGCAGAAGTTTTAGATATTTAAAATTATCGTTAGACATAAGTTTTAAAAGTTCCCCTCAAATCACAGGTCAAATCACGTTTTTGGTGGGTGTACACCAAAGACAGTTGATCTGTTATTTGTATATCCCCCCTCCTTCATCAGCTTGTCCTGGGCAAATTTTCATTTGTCTTGGTTGGGACAAGCAAGAGCCCCGTACACACAACCTTCCAAAAGACCAATCTCTTTGCCTGCTATGGCTGAAATGTATTTACAGCAGTGATCATGCGCCAGTGCACTTTAGTCCGATCCTGCGTGTCTGCACTGCACATTTTCCATCAGACAGCATCAAAAATAATGTAAAGTACATGGCTGGTTTTGCTGAAAGCTTGATCCTCCGACCTGGTGCTGTCCCATCGATATTGCTTCTGGCAGCAAAGTGGCTAGCTTCTATAAGTAAAAGATATGTTATTGAGATTGCTAGCTACATAATTCAGCTGCTGGTAAACTAGTCAGCTAGAGCTAATGCTGACAGCTTACTTCACTTACTGAGGTTTAGCGCAACAGCAGTATCCTCAATATTTGTTTTAGAGGTAAGAAATGTGCTGTTGCCTGTTAGCTGTAGATATTTTGATTGCATTCACAGATTTTTTTTAGAGACCCAGGTATATTTGGAAATTTAAATTGAAACGATTCCAGGAACTATTTCGTTGTGGGGATGGCTAGGAACCTAAAGGGCTTGTATTGAAAACTGAACCATGACTTTATTCTGAGCCCTACTGCAGTAACCTTCCATAAATGTCCACATCACACTCGAAATAAAGGGAACCATGGGCTTGACACAAAGAGGATAGTTAATCCTAAGGAAAATTTAATTAATCTAAGCTATTTCACAGAATCTTTTGATGATATATCTGATATACCACAACCAGTGCTGCCCCTTCCAATTTTAAAATTTTTAAAAAAAAAAAATCCAATTTTTGAAGGTTAATGACAATTTGGTAAATTAGTTTGACTTTACACATTGAGTTTTGCATGACACTATTTTCATTTGTCTTTTTGTTCAATCTTGGATTTACTGTCTCAATTTACATTCATTTCCAGAGATCCACAAAACGAACATTGGGGAAGCTATATGTGATCAAGGAAAAGGACACCTTGAAATAAAACCTCACCAAAATTTTTCTGAATTAATTGAAGAGGACCTACACTGGATAGACAGCTGGATGGAGGTATTGGTCATTCCCACCATGTTCTCCGCAATGCAGGTCAGAATAAAGCCGTTGTCATCCCGACTCACATTGACCAGAGTCATGTTGATGGAGTGGACATTAGGCCAGTACACGTTTGACTGCAAGAAGAGGAGGAGACACAGAAATCAAGAAGCCAAATAATCAATTTACTCCAAGCAATGATAACTGCATATGCACCCTGGCATTTTAACTTACTTGGTGCGTGTTGATGGAGTGAAGGCCATTCACAGTCCAGTCCACCTCAGGGAGAGGGGCTGCTGTTCCATTACAGGCCACAGTGACATTGTCTCCCTCAATCACCGTCAGGTTACTGTGAGTCACACTAATCTCTGGCAAGTCTAGATGAAGATGAAGAGAATAGGGTCATATAGTTTAATAGGGTTGGAGTCACAGTGCACTTAGAAATGGAAATGGGAAATGGAAATCCCAGCTCCCTTACCACACAGGGAGATGTTCATGGTTTGTAGTGGGATCTTTGAGGTCCCACTGTTACAGAAGAGCTGTTGAGTGTGGAGTCCAGCCTCTCCTCTCTGTTGCCACAGCTGAATCCAGCGAATGTCACAGCCGCAGTCAAACACAACTTCATCTAGCCTCCTGTAAGAAAAATAATAAGCAAATACGTTTTCAATTAAATGTTGCAGAAGCTATATCACATTCACGCAAAATACATCGAATGACATCCAAATGATTGTCTACAGAATGTAGATGGTAGCTTCAAAAAATCATAATAACAATACATGGTGAACCAAAAGTATTCATATAGCTGCAAATGTTGAAACTATTATATTGTTTTAATGTATGTTAGGTAATGATGGCTTTTACCCTGGCCAACAAAATTTAGTTTTGGAACATTACTGGAAAATTGACAGGAGGATGTGGACTAAATCCTTTAGGAATTGTATCCCTTATTTAGATTCACGCAGTAGAATATACCATAACATTTTAAGACCCAGTTGTGGTTATTTTAATAACCCATTATTCATGAAAGAATAGTCTTTGAATGGCAAGACCGGAGAATGTCATATCTTATCACAATGTGTGGCCCAGCAGTGTAAAATCTTCGAAGGGTAATTTTCTGCTTTGGTTCCTAACAGACAGCACCATTTACAGCTGGAGACTGATACAGCATGCTTATTTGTTATTTAATTAAGATAAAATTAATAAAGATAACCTGTCTCACTATTACAAGTTTACACTTAATGATAAGACCAAACTAACTTGTATATATATTCATTACATATACACCACATAATATATGGAAGCACTCTATAGCGAAAAGCATTCAGTTTAACAATAACCTAGGATGTGGGATTAAGTATGTGCATTTTGAGGCTTTGATTAATCTTGATCAAAGACATTGGAAGGGTTTAGTCTCTGATGAAAAATAAATACACACTTGAATACAAATGTAGATAAATGGTACCTTACCTTAATGAGCACTATTCTAAAATAATTTATAATGGTTCATGAAAAATAGATAAAATATCAAGGTAATCACAGAGTCATTTATTTCAAAAGGTCAAATCATACCCAAATCAAGATAAAGTTGTGTATAAAAAGGCATTGAATCAAACAACTTGATAAAGATAATTAGTCTCTCAGAAGAAATGCACAATTATTTTGTAAATAAAAAACAAATCTCTCAAATCAAGGGTTTAGACCATAAGATGACAATTTAGGCGACTTAAAATGTGAAACATTAGACAATATGTATCTATGCATTTAAATTAAAGTAAAAGCATAAGCGAATAACTGATGAAAATTCCTTAACAAATCTTAACTTTGAAGCCCAGTCCCAGGAAGCTTAACTGATACCTGGGTTAATAGCTATGGCAACTAATCCAATTAACAGGGTACATGACTGAAAATCCCTCGCATTTGCGACCCTTTGATTTGGCATTGTGCGGCCAATTTTTTAATTGATCGCTAAAGTGACTATAGTAAAGTTCGTCAAGGTGTTTTTTTTTTAATGATCATGATTCATTCAAACAGTAACTCTTCATTGACTTCACTGAGGAGGCGAAAACTTGCACAAAAGTTTTCCTATAGTTAGCTCAGATTGCAATTGCCAAAAATGAGCTACTAAGCAAATTCAAAAATAGTGGCAGACTTTAATAATTTCAATTTACTTGTGCCTTGTGCTTGTTTTTTATTTTATGTCAACTAATCAGTCATAATTGTCTGAGGAATTTCCATGAACAACATTGCGATACAGTTAAATATTGGACTATTAACATTAAATACTAATCTCAAAATACTAATTGCAATAGCTAGGTGGTGTTATATATTCTTGCATTTGTATTTTTGCAGAAAGCTTAGATACAACAATTAGAATTATGTTTTGATGTTTGTTACACATTCACACACTAACAGTTGTTTATGTCATATTTATTGTAATCCAGTTATAATTAATATAACCCAAAATATAAATAATTGATAAAAGTAATTATAATAACAGATATAAACTCTTCCTGACATGGTAAAGATTTTAAGAAAAAAAAAACATTATTTATATTTACTTTATAAAGAACACGAATTAATTAAATTTAATTTAAATTATACCACAACAGGGGTCTCCTATTTTGCTCTTAAACAATTATACGTGTGCCACTATGCAGCAAGAAATACGTTTTTTTTTGTTGGAAAACACACTACAAACCCCAGGCTGTCCAAGATTGATTATCTCCTGATGGAGTGACCCCTAAGGAATGTGTCCACTTTGGCAAACTGCCAGATTGCCAGATACCCTGTATAAAAAGCTGGAAGTAGAGTCTGTCTGAGATACATAGGGTTTCAAGTTAGGAACAAAAGCTACTAGGGCCCATTCCCCTGTGGCTGGCAGCCATTCAGTACCCTCAACGAATGGGTAAAAGCAAGGCTTAGACATGAAAACCACCAAGCAGGACTAATTCATGTTTCAATGAGTACTAGGATTTATGGCTGCATTGAAAACAATTTTACAAACTATGATTTGCATGGAAATTGAGCCCACATGGCTTTGATGACGTTGCGGCAAAGAGACAAACACACTGGCAGAAAGTGAAAAAGTGTGGATGCGGATCTGCTCCGCGACAAAAGTACCACGGACAGCAGCTGTGTTTGCATTACTCTCCTGACAGTGAGACACACCAGATGGCAACTACCTCAACAAGAGACGGGAGGGAATGCAAGTATAAAGCACGGTGGAGAGGCAAAGAAAGAGTTAGAGAGAGAACTAGCATGTTGCCCCATATAATAACTGTTTTATCTCTGCACTGCCTTTCCCTCACGCCTGGACCCAGAAGCCATCCAAGTCTTCCTGTCTGATTTTTTGTCTTATATTTATAAAAATAATTTATGGTTTTAGCTAGCCTGTCTATTGTGGCCCGAAACCCCATTAAACACAGGAAAGTTGCATCTCCACTTTATAATCTCCTGACCCTTTGTCCCTATCCCAATCTTGACGGCCAACCACACCTGGTCCAGTGCCAAACAGGGGTGGAGAGTTGTCAAATAGATGTTGCCATGTGCTATGGATTTTCTGTGTTATGTTTGTTTTTTCTTTATTCTCTGACCGCACTCTAATAGGCTGAGAGTCGCCAAGGGGAACAAGTTTTGATTGACCACCGTCTAAGTGGCACACATCAGTGTGGATCAGACAGACCCGAATAAGGCTGGGCGCCACTGTCAGCATGGGGATGTTTGCACAACGAGTCACATTAGTGTTGTAACCTGGGAGGGCATGGGGTTGCTTGAGACGAGTTCTAAAATGTGTCAGCACACAGACAAGCACCTGGCCTCATCTCTGCAATTGCTTTGCATATCAGATGGAAAGACAATTGTGTGTGAGCGGAATTTTATTTTAATTTAAATTTACTCCTTTTCAAGGAGGCGCCTCTGCTGCAACAGAAATTGTGAGAGTTGTTTACTGCCCATGTTTCTCAGGAAACATGACTGCAATACCCGGATACTGTTATGTGTGGTTAGATTCAAACTTGGGCTTACAAATTCCTAAAGTGTCTTTAAGCTGGTATTTCCTCTGGTCACTTTGTGTTGTATTTATAGGATTGTAATTGTATACATGTTCCGCACTCAGTATCATCATGTGTATTCTCCTTTTCTCAGTTTTTCAGTTTTATTTTTTTACATGCAATGTCCCTTGTCAGTTTTAAAGATGTATATGCTGTCTGGTAAGATAACACGAGCTTCTATATGTAACAGCTAGTATTCAGGGAATTCACTTATACACATACAGTGGCTCAGATCATGTGATGACCCACTTTAATTTTTATTCATCCTTGCAATTAATACCTAGATCAGTCCAATAACATGACTAGTGCCATCTCAACTAAAATAATGTGACACAAAGTTATAAACTTAGCTTGTGCTTATGCACGACTGGGAATTGAGCCCCAGTACCTCTTCACATGGGACAAAATGTCCCTGACAAGAGTCTTAATTAGCCTAAAGTAAGCAAGAAGTCTTGCTTTGATTTTTGGGGTTGACTTCACATTTTGTAGTGAATTACAGCTCAATAAGCTTCACTATGGTTTCTTTCCGTTTTCCTATTGTTTGATCGAGCATGAATGGCAGTCACCCAGTCACATACATTTCAGGTGAAAATTGAATCAAAAGTAACCCTAAAACAAGCGGGAGTAAATAAGGCTATGACTGAAATCAGTTTATGAATGAATTACCTATTCAAAACTATTTTAAGCAGTAAGTCAAATGTAGTGCACAACTGTGCTTACCAATAGAGATGGACCTAAATACAACAGAATTAATCATTTTGTAGTAAGTGAATCAGAAAAAAATCAATTAATTCATATAGTTTTACAGTTTATAGTTTTCTTTTTCTTAAATTCATTCTGTGGCTAAAAAGAGTATAATATTGAACTGCACATCTTATCAAAGTTTTTTTATTATTTCCCCAGCAGTCTTTTTATACACCAGAACTCACTTTCACTAGCATCACTTGGCTAATCGAGACCACTGCACAGTAACGATTTAAAAGAGTAATGAACTTGGAACGACAGTTTCTATTAGTTTTTGGATAGCAAACTGGAGAATGTGAAAAATTAGATTTGGAATTTGAAGTAAATTTTTAAAGCAAAATCCCCTGCATCTGAATTATGCAACTATCCCATTTTTACAACGAGCTCTAAACTGGGGCTGCTTCTAAGTGGAGGAAAAAAATGATAAAGCGAATGCAAGCTATTAACAACCTAATGCCTTAGCAATATTATGTATATGGGCTGTCTATCAGTTAATTGGTGGATGTAAATATGCAGCTAGCTAGTTACGATGCAGCCATAGCTGAAAGGTTGTAGCTACAATCTGTGTGCAATGCACATGATGGTTTCACACTAAAGGCAGCATGCAGAGATAGCCCCTTTCCTTTCTTCCTTGGTGCAACCCTTAAAACCAAAAGAAAAGTGCACTATATTGCATCGCCAGATGGGAAACCCGAATGCGGACAAATAGCAGCATTTAGGCTTTGGAACCTGATAGAACTGATCTAAAATGTATCTAAGCATTGATCGGAGAATTGCTCTTGAGATTTCCCTTATTACTCTTTGCAGGAGAAGGGCACAAACCCAATCTAAACAATTATGGTTACATGAAATCATTATATTAACAAAGCTGACATATATCCAAGCCAATGTATGTTTTGTGGTATCTTTGTAAATACTGATTGAAGGAACAATTCAAGGAACTCCAAAAATGAAAATTGGTTCTAATCCACTTTGCAGTTCATCTTGTTGACAGAGCAGAAAGAATATCTCCCACTTATTTTTTTGGTTGTGCGGTTAATGGACTGGCACCTGCAAAGTTAAAAATGATTTGAATACTTGCGCCATCTTGAGTGGTTCCGAATCCTGCAATGAATTCAGCAGGGAACTGATTTCTAACTGTCTCCCTGATAATCTCTTCTCCAGGATACCACTTATGGGAAGTTGGGTTTTCTGAATACATTACGGTATTTTTTTTACCTACATATCTATGACTCATGTAATGCTTGCCAATTTGAGAATGTGTTTGAAAAACTGATTATGGAGATCACCTGAAATAATGCATTTGACGAAACTCTTTCACTCTTTCACAAATTACCTTGGTTTAAACATTTTTATTCAAACTTTTGAGCATTGTGCAGATTACCTTTTATGTAGAGTAAAATTAGATTTGTTGCAAACTACACAAGTGTTCGATAGCACAGCCTTTTAATAATTGAATCATTACATTGGTAGTGATTTATCATAGGATAGTAAGCTTACAGTAAGCTTTGATTTCAGAGGGCTAATTCTGAATGCATTTTTGTTTCACTAATGATCAAGTAAGAGGATTTCCAAAGTGACTCGATCAACAGCAAATGCTGTTTTGTAATTTATTTTAATTTCATCAGTAGTACAAGGAGGTTTACCGAATCAGCGGCACTGTACAAAAAAACCAAAATGTTGCCTAAAAATAAATCTTCTAGACTTAGATCAATCCTTACATAAAAAAAAGAAAAAATGAAATATGCATTCATGAAGAATCCTTAAGTGAATATTACATCCAGTGATGCTGAAATTTAATTCATTTATATTGCTCTCGCTTTTGGCTAAATACTGGTAAAGCATCTGTCCATCTGAAACAACGAAAAGCGCAGACACAGGACAGCCCCAGAAAGAGAAAGAGAGAAGAAGAAGTCTGCTCTTGCAGGGGCTACCTGGCAGTGCGGGACATTCTTCAGTGGCCGGATGGACCTGCTGCTATATTCAGTGGAGGGAGGAGTGGCATGCAGCCAGTGCAGACAGGTTAGCTGTCTCATTGTGCACTCGAGTGTGATTGCACTGATTGAACCACGCTCAGGTGCAGGGAATTAAGGTCCTTTAAAAGTGCCAAGAGGGGGTTTTAGTCAGTGGAGATGCAGGCACTAATCTTAGACTGACACCAAAATATCCCTGCGCTTACAGTATTTTTTTTGATTTGTTATTTATGTCCCGGCCCCAATGCCCCACTCGGTGTGTCAATATCTTGCAGTGCTTCAAATGACCATTCACAGCAGTAGCGCTAAATAGTACACCTGCGTCAGACAAATATAGCAAATCCACCTGTGCCCTTGTTTGCTACCACATGCATTAGAAAATAGAGTCCTTAATGGCATAAGCTGTTGTCTGATGCGGCATGCCAGCTAGTGGAGTTACTATATATTAACTTAGAAGGCATTATACAATATCGTGAATTTCCATATTCTGTAAATATTGTTTGTTTTTTTTTAATAACATAATACTGTTTAATTAAAGATAATAATGTTCAGCACCCCTGGAACAGAAGACCTCTCTTTCCTCTGCTTATTTGGGCAGGACAATCTTATTTTAAAAAGATGGGATCTCTTAGGGGAGCTGTCCCATATCTGTAACTTTTTTGGTGGCATTTCAATTAAAAAAACACATTTTACATAATTTGAAATCAACACTTCATATCATGTTCCGGGGACAGTGTAGCCAATTGCTAATTCATTTTGGCTCATCGCTACTACTCCCACAACCACTTGCAGGGTGGGTGAGGAAGTACGACTAGGCCCCTCCAATCCTAGTCGCCTTTGAAGCCACACGTCAGTTTTCCACACTGCAGGCTTTGCAGCCTACAGGAGAGGTTCAGCACCGATTGGAGAGGTACGTCCCTCTCGACACTACTGAAAGCCTGCAGGCGCTCAAGGAAGCCGTTAGGAGATCGCTGGAAACCAGCCAATTTGTCTCATTCCAGCCCGGGTGGCTTTATCGCAAGTGTGTACCGCCACTGTGCTCTCCCAGTCACTTTCAACTGGATTCGAACCGTGAACTAAATCTCAAAGGGCTAAGTCAGAGCTCAGGAGAACACCTTTACCAATGTAAATGCAAACATGAACTTCCACAAACTGATGACAGGCAAAACAATGGCTCGATGCACCATGACATGGAAGAGGTGACAAAAACTATCCAGAAGGGGGGACACATTCTTTGTTTAAGCATTTCTTTCTGAGGCCCACAACTTGGGAATAACTCACCTTAGGAACTAAACGAGATGATCATAATCAACGCAATGCTTAAAATTGTGGGGGGGTGGGAAACAAACTAGTATTGATCAAAAATGATCTATATCAAGGATGTAAATTTAAGTAGCCATTTGTAACTTTTAAGTCAGAATGTTGTGTCTTGCCTACTTTTGCATTCTATTTGAAGAAAATAAACTAAGCTTTTGACATTTCATTTTGAGACAAGAAACTCGCTATGAGCCATCTTCAACAATGCAAACTATTTAGGGGATGAAAGAGCATGTCAGGGTGGTTATTAACTTTTCTTAACAATGGCAACAAGAAGCTACACAAATGTCTATATAAGGCACAGAAATGGAACGGCAGAACTTAATCACAAGCACAACAGTGAACACCAGATGAGTGACAGCTACATGCTTTGTAAGAACTGATAGACATTTTACAGACTGCCAGTGCCCTGGAAGCCTCAAGATGACAGTATTTTTTGTGTGTAGAATTTTTGAATTGCAATTGCATATAGATTTCTAAAGCTGAAAACAAATATGATGCCCAGCTAGCAGATACCACTGCTTAGGTAAACTAAAAATTCGGAAAACTAAACATTGGGAATGCTAATCAAGGCCATTTGTGCTGCACTGGTCCTAGCCTTAATGCTAGTGGTACTCGGATGTACTATGTTCAGTTCTTAATAAAGCTACAAAAATCAGTTTGACATCTGCAAGGTGATAGGGAACATATGAATCAGACCTGGCATGTCTGAGTAGATAGATGATATCTGCTGATTGAATGACAAACATTCTTATCAAGCTTGCAATTTATACATTTTTTTTTATTTAAAAATTTTGCTCTTGTTAGAGATCTGCCCATCCAATATACTGATCCTGATCCTGGCTCTTAATAGAGCCACAAACAACTATGGTAATGGTCTGAAATTTTTAATTTGAATCCATGCAATGTAATGCATGCATGGTTTTATGGTCTAAATGAACATTTCATTGTAACTTATTTTATCATTTAAAGAGTTGCACAAACTTACAGCTCAAACAGCTGAAGATTCTGGAAGAGTTGCCATGATAGCGACGTCAGGGGGTTTTTGGACAAGTTTCTGCAGAGAGAGGAAGAGAGGATATGAATTAATGCACTGCCATGCAAAGATGTGATAAATATTTTAGTCAAGTGATATTTTACTTACTCTGAGGAAAATCAAATTATGCTTTGAAAAAAGTATTGTTAACATAATAATTGACACAGCACAGGATCCCTGTTCCCTTAAGAATTTATTTTAAAAATGTATTATTATTTTTCAGGCCAGGCAATAAACTTGCCCCTGAATACCTTTATGATCTTCTGATTACTCAACACAGGGTGCCATATCATGGAATTGTCTTTTTAAACATTTAATAATTTGTTGCCATTTATTCCTATATGCTTTTATTTGTGTCTTGTAAATTCATATCATTCTATTGCTTTATTTATGATTTTTGCATGTTGTGCATTCCTCAAGAAAGGAAACATTTATAAGTTGTAGGAGAAGTGACTTGGGTTGAAATCAAAAATGCTGGACCATGTTAACTGGCCTCATTATCAGTATTTATTGAAGGCTTCTAATCATTTAATACTCTAACAATGCTCTCAGATCCCGCAGACAGAAAATCAATGCATTCCATTATCATTTATTATGGTTTATTCTGCCTGGGGGACAGAATGCCTCTTTCAGTCCTTTGCCCATCCCTTAACCTGCCAAGGGACAGTGCTGCACACACTAGCCATAACAATGACATGAAACAAGGCATTTGTTGTTTTGTTTTGCCTTTTGTAACTATAACACAATAAGTTTGTATTCAACTTAAATATGCACACTTAAAACACACACATCACCCCCAGAACTACCCAGGGTACCCATAACAACCAGATAAAGTCAGGTAATGTGAGGCTACCTACAACGTTTGGTATAGGGCCCATATGTTCAAATGATATAAACTAAAGACGACACATTCCGTTGGTGAATCGCAGAAACCCGTGACAGTCAAGCAGTATTAAGTTTAGCAGTATTCAGTTTTATCTGGATTTTCAGTATACATATATTTTTTCCCCCAAATCCATCTACACTCAGATCATTAGTAAAAAACAAAACAAAAAAATGTACCCAAAAAATTATTGAGTAAAGCCTGGTGCATCATCAGAGCATCACATCAACCCCAAAGGCCAAAGTTTGCCGACCACCTCTCCAGACCCTGCCAGCTCAGGAGCTGCCAGTGTCACAAATTTAGCTCATGGATAACAGTCAATTATACCTCACAGACTGGCAATGCCTCCCTCTGTATAATCAAATTATCTTCACACAAGCTGAAAGCTGGCTGTCCTTGCATTCACTGGCTTGGCCTTAATGCCAATGCGCAGCATAAAATTGAAATCTTAGAATGTTGATGCCATCTCATTATCACAATGTGTTACTTATGTGATATTCATTTGTATTCCATTATCTGATTAAATTTTTGGGGGGATGTTTTTTATCATTATCACTTTACTTCAAGGTGATCTACCATCACATTGCTCTGTAATTGTTGAATGAGATTTTCTTTTCCATTTAGTTTACCTGCATAGACACATAGAGATGAATAACTGCTACTATGACTACTGGGCCCAGCTCCTCATTTGGTTCATTTTGGAACACTTACAGCAAACGCTGCTCCCTGATCAGGCCCATTTCCATGGCAACAGAGGGCTGAGGATTCTCAAACCGTTCTCTGTGATGCTGGAATAGGGTGAAAAAAATACAGCTCTGTAGGAAAGAGGCAGTTGTATCAAAGCTATGAAAGACCTCTGTTGAACTTCGTTACCACAGAGGAAACGACATGGAACCTTGGCACTGCATCCGCACACAAAATCTTTATCTGGGAAGCCTTTTTCTTCTTTCAATCCTTATTTCTACACTCATATTCCTCAGATATTTATTCATAATTGATTGATTATAATTAACCCGGTGTCCACCAGGAGGCCACAAGCACTCTGTGATTATCATTATAATTCATACCTGAAGGGGTACAGTGTACAGTAGGGTGTTTTCACACTTCAGTCCCACTTGGCTTTTTTTTTTCTCAAATTTGTTCAATTTGCCTGGTAGTGTGAATGCGCAAAAAGAAAGAAACCCAACAGAGACCATCTCATGAGGCGTTGTTATATCAGCTTTATAAAAACCATTGGTGCGGTTCTCTATTAAATGTGAATGCAACCAGGTCCAGTTTGTTTCCATAACACCACACAAGGACTTCCGTTTACAATTTCTCGCGAGAGGATTTCTGTTTTTCCAATATCATTTGACTCTCCATGAAGAATGATGATGTTTTCAACAGGCAATAAAATACAGCTTAATTAATTGTTTGTTTTTTTCTTTTTTTTTTTCCTTCCCTGTGTGTGTGTTTGTGTGTATAAATGTGTACTTTAAACAGCTGTATTTCAGCGAGCGGGAGTAAGAGAGCTGACTAGGTGGCTAATACATCTTATTAGCATAAATATGGAATAATTGAGTCATTTTGAGAGCTTCATTACCATTTAGCCTGACACTTGAGGAACATACAAACGACTTATTTTCTCAAAAAAGGCAGTATATAAAGTCTGCTGCATTGGTACATTGATCAAGGAAAGATTGGATGGTCATTATGAGACCGACAACAAGGTGATTGAACATTCAAAATGACTTGAGTAGCATTCAGTCTCCCAAATCTTCAGGAAGCCAGTCTCATACCAATGCCTTCCCAGTGCACAGGGCTGAAAGAGGTTCTCATCCACCAGGCTGAGGGAGAAAAAGCTCTCTCAAAGCTTGCAGGAAGTGTCCTTTTCAAAGGTCATACTTTGCTACAGTGAGGAGAAAATGTCATCCAAAATTGGATTTGGGGGAAGGAAATTTTAAAAAATAATAATCAGCCATCAAACGTGATATGCAATCCAATGATGGAGGGATTTATCAATACTGAAAATTTGCACTAAACAAATAACGAATACATCCACCGGTTTCACGGACATAAAAACTTTGTAAAAATGTTTACAAATGGGCTTTCTAAATGTCTCCCATTAAAAAAGAATACCTTTTTAACAAAATATATTTGCTTTGATTACTTCTAAGTGGTATTTTTATATTAAACAAAGCAGTGGTAGAAAATGCCTATATATACGTGTGTGTGTGTGTGTGTTTTAATGCAGTTACTTTATACTTTGATGACAGAGGTTCTCAGGCTAACCAGAACAATCTGGGGGAAAAACAAGTACATAATTTAAAAAAAAATGTATTATTACAAGGGAATATGCTGTTAATAATACAATTTGTCACATGATCATATGAAGACATATTTATC
Source organism: Hiodon alosoides (assembly GCA_025775065.1). Taxonomy (NCBI): domain Eukaryota; kingdom Metazoa; phylum Chordata; class Actinopteri; order Hiodontiformes; family Hiodontidae; genus Hiodon; species Hiodon alosoides. The sequence goes on from JAOYSI010073189.1 coordinate 34,252, forward strand.
ATATTTTTTACTTCCATTGAGGCATGCTCTGTCTTCACTGGGTAAAGAATCACTCCTAAACCTAATCTTGTACATGGATCTTCTAATCGGTGTCCATGGAAACTGCATACAGGGTGTATTATTTTCATAAACAGAAATTTTGGACAGGACTGAAATGCTTTGATCCTTTTAAAGCTTCACTGCCTGTTTATTAATAATCAAGTAGAGATAAAAGTACTGGTAAATTACCTGCACAATTATTCTAGAAGTTAAAGTTCTTACAGCATTTCACAGCATGCACTAAGATTAATAAAAACAGCAGGGGAATTTTCAAATGCAAAGTCTTAGCTATTAAAAGAGTAGGTGCCCCCCTCTCCAATTCACATGTGACAATGCCAATGATAAAGGACCTCAATCACGAACAGGTGACAAAATCTCACCATATCTGCATAACAACACAGTTGTTGTGTGACCACAAGATAATTATTTCTCAACAGTACTTTTAATTGTTCTTCACCCCTTGTTCCCTCATTGTCCTCCACCACCCAACAAATCTAACAAGACTAGTTTAAAAAAACATAAAAAATAAAAAAGTAAGCAGCCCGAGCTTAATTTTCAGTACAAGCTCTGCCGTTTTTAACATGAAGTGGCTGTGACCGGTCAGGTCCGATAGTAATCCATGCTGGTTAGTCAGACAGATGGCATCTCACCTCGACTGTTTGAATATTTTCCATCATAGGGTTGATTATTATGCTGTGTTTATAGATGTACCTCTCCCCCCAGCATCACAGCCGTCTGCTCTCATGTTATCTCAGGAAAAGGTACATCGTTAGGTATCTATTTTTACATCACTCCTGCTATATTTTCTGCTGTCAACAAACACCAGTTCTTGATGGTGGCTAGCAGCCAAAAGCTTTGTCCTTCTCTGCTGCTGAACGACTGAACCCATAGATGTGTGGACCTCTGATCTCAATGCTCAAAAGAAGAACTGTTTGCAGAGACTATGCGTTATTTTTCTTTAGTCATTATGCTGTGGCTTGAAGGCAAAACAATGGGAGTGAGACAGAGCTATATGTCCAAACCAAGCTCCAACTGACTCCTTGGCCTGCTGACTAATTGCTTCATTTTTGATCTCAGTGGTTCAACTGCAAGTGTCACAACTTCATGGCTGGTGAATTTAATAATATATGTGAGTGCAAAAACACATTTAAAAATAATAATTATGTAGCCATTCCATCCTTTCAGCCCAAGCAAAAATATGAAACTTTATCCTAAATAATCCTCAGAGTCTGAATAATATCAAAATACACATGCAGAGTCACTCAGAATTTCCATTCATGCATGAAACTTTCCTCTAAGATATTAACGAAACAGATGAGGGAGAGGACATCGAGCATGACCTTCTTTATGTAAGATAAAAAGAGTTCTGTAAACTACAAGGTAAGTATAAATAAATGAGCAAGTCATCCAAAAAGTGTGAAAAAGCCGAGTTAGCAGAATGGGGAAACCAGTTGAAATTCACTATAAGCACCTGGCTTCTTGCCGCCTTGAAACCCCCACACAACATCCATCCGTTTTACTAGCATCAGCACTGCCAAGCAACTGCTTTATAATAATGAAGCCTATTTTCAGGTTGCAACAGTACCTAAAATGTGAAGGTAATGCTTCAGTAATGACTGTATCGGCACAGGAAACAAAATTTCTACAAACATTTTTTGTCTTACATCTTTTTTTTTTCCAGCCAGGATAAACTACATGGCCAAAAGTATGTGGGTACCCATTGTAGTGGATTTGGGAATTGAACTGTGCATGCATTGCTGGCAAGTGTATAAATTCAAGTACAGACAAACATCGGCAGTAGAATGGCCTGTATTGAAGAGCTCAGTGAATTTCAATGTGGCATCACTGAATTTTCCAATTTCCCTTTCCAACAAGTGAGTTTGTCAAATTTCTGCCCAGTTAGAGCTGGCCCAGTCAACTCTAAGTGCTGTTATTGTAAAGTGGAAACATCTAGGAGCAACAACAGCACAGCTGCAAAGTGGTTGGCCACACAATTTACAATGTTTGTTGCTTAGAAGACACTTCTATCTAAAGCAACTCACACAGCTTACAATTTCTACATTCATTTACTTAGGCTATTCAGGTTAAGTACCTAGCACAAGGATACAACAGAGCAGAGCAGGAACATCACCTGTCTACAGTTGCAACAGCCGTGCCAAAGTTCCAAAATGCCTCTGGAAGCAACGTCAGCACAATAACTTTTCATCGGGAGCTTCAAGAAATTGGTTTCCATGGGATATGGGATGAGTCTGTGTTTCCAACTTTATGGCAACAGTTTTGGTAAAGCCCTTTCCTTTTTCAGCATGACAATTCCCCCACCCACAAAGTGAGGTCCATACAGAAATGGTTTGTCGAGATTGGTATGAAAGTACTTGACTGACCTGCACAGAGCCCTGACCTCATCCTCATCAAAAACCTCTGGAATGACTTAGAAAGGCGACAGCGAGCTAAACCTAATCACCTGACATCAGTGCTTAACCTCCCTGATACTCTTGTGGCTGAATGGAAGCAAGTCCCTGCAGCAATGTTCCAACATCTAGTGGAAAGTCTTGTGGAGGCTGTTATAACAGTAAAGAGAAGGACCAACTCCATATTAATGCAGGTATCCACATTTTGCCATGTAATCTGCTTTGCAGACACAGAGAATAAATATTGAGGAAAAACCTAGGAATGCTGTCTTATATAGTATTCTTTGAAAAACAGCAAGTAGAATTAAAATGTTTTGAACTTCATTATCGAAAACAACCACTCATATCACAGAAATTCTTGCATTGTTTCAGTTATAACTTACTGAAATAGATATTACAACACTCGAATCATATCGCTCAAGTATAAGACAGTAAAAATTCATTAACATCTTGGAATATAAAGTCCTGTATTGCATTACACCAGTAACACTAAGATAGCTTAGTGGTTCTCTGACTGAGCCCAAATGAATATCCAAGCTAAATCTAATTGCTAGGTAACATTTTTTTTCCTGAGATAACACAGCTGAAACCCAGTGACACTGAACAAAGGAGACTTGCCTTCAACAACAACGTGGCCTCTGCAGATCTACACAAACAAACAAAGTGGCTGAAAGGGGCGGGAACTCACCTTGCATGTTTTGAAATCAAAAGTAGGAGGGGAAAAAAACAGCAGCGTACGTTCCCGACTTTTAAACAGCCGAAACAAGCCAACGACAGGCAACTCTCAGCATGGTAGAAGGCATATAGCTAGACATAAATGTATCAAAAATGATCAAACATTTAAGATATTTTAAAATTGTAAAAATGTAATCAAATCATGAAAAGATTTAAAGATATCTTTAAATTAATTAACAATATCTCTGAACGATAATTTGGCCATTGAAAAAACTACAATTCCCTAGCGTGCATTTACACATGCTGTCTAAGAGACCAGTCTTCTCAGTATAATTCTGTAAGCCCTCTTCCCTGGTGTACAGCTTCATATCTCTCCAACAACTAATTCCCTCCCAATTTACCTATAGCTTCTCTTCTCTATGCCCTTCAATCCCTCATATCCTCAAGCTTTCTGTGGCTGGTTGCCTGTGACATTTAGGGCTGTATAGCCGATCATTTGTTCACTGTGCTGGTTGAGTGAGCAGGTAGTGGTGAGGATGGAATAGAGAGATGGCAGAGGAACGCCTAATGGATACTACTTCCAATGATCAGTCTCGAGGAAGAATCTAGAAGTCAGACTGACATTGATGTGAATTGATAGCTTTAAGACGTTATGTGCTTAGCTCGTCTAATATATGTTCCTGGTATCCTTTTCAGTTTCATAGAAAATAAACCACGAACCAACCACCTACCCCATTTGTTTTTTGGCAACTACCCCTATTTGTGTCAGAGTTGAAAGTAAGAACAATCGTTATTGAACATACTACTTTCTACAGGCACAGTGTATTATTTCATCGGCTCACAATTGTCTGTAATTACTTAAACAAGACATATTATTCCAGCAAGAATAGCTTCCAGGGCCCTTTTTAGTTCACAGTGATAGAAGATATGGCTCTATGCCCTACCTGTTAGAAAACAATCTGCCATTGCCATGCAGATATTAGAGCTGCTATAAATAGCTTAAAATAAACATTCTATAGTGATAAAGGCTGAAAGTTGTGAAAAAAAGTCATAAAAGCGCACCTTATATTAATCAAGTTTGGGTTATAATCAATAATAGTGAACTAGTGAGCCAGAAAAGTTTTTTGTTTATTATGAACATGTGCATGAGACAATAACGCAGGCATCAATTTTTGATGTGCCCTGTGCTCGTCCGAGAAATTATCTTTTAAACAAAGCAGGTCGATAAACAAGGTTTTTTATTTATTTTACTTTTTTTGAAAGGAGCATCAGAGGGGCAATATGTCCCACAATTCAGCCTTGTAGATTCTTTTCATCTGTGGTCTGGCATATTGGGGCATGAACTTGACCAGAGGAAATGGCTCTGACTAAGATTCAAAGACATCTACTAACACTCGCCGGAACAAGAAAACGCTTTCAACTCTATCTCAACACCACTTTTCCCCTCTGCAGTGCTTTTTTTTGTTTCACAATGAAGCTCATTTTCAAATTAACTGAGCAAAACTTCCTTGCTTTTGAATCGTTGTTTTTCGAAACAAAATTATTGCGACAAAAGGATGAAAGGCTTTTGTCTTTGAAAACTGCAAATGTTTTCTGCTCACATGTAACCAGTCAACTGTCCATGCACTTTCACTGATTAACTTGTTCACTAATTTAGCGAGAATGAAAAAACAAAAATTACTTATTTTGAAGTAACCAAATTACAATTTACAATAAAAATCAACATATTAGCACTTCATATTAATTCCAACAGTAATTACCAACATTTTTCCTCTATAAAAGGCTTCTTAAAATCAATGTGTGAAATTCTAAAGCAAAATTAGCGATCAAACAGACTTGGTTGGATAGTTGGGGCCCAATTTGCCCGTATGTCGGTCACAGAAAATGCAAAATGATTTAACCTTTCAAGGGGAACAGAGTCAAAAACTATGGTGGTCTTACAAAAAACTGAATCAGGAAAGAGGAACAGTGATTCTCTCAGCTTCACACCAACTAGCATCTCCTACTGGCTTTCCTGCTCCTCCAATGCCTCAAGCGAGCTATACTGCCTGCAGTGTGGAATGCTGGACAGGTAGCTCAAAGGTGACTAGGAGTGGAGGAATCTAGTTGCACTTCCTCAACCTCCCCACATGTGGTGGTTGGAGCCAAGATGGGGGGAGAAAAACTATTATTTTAAAATAAAATCTTTGCCCGAGTGCCTTTTCAACTACTTAAAATTTTATATTTCCAATTTGACATTATTTAACACAGCAGAAAAGCATGAATATTGTAAGTTTTTACTTAATACTTTTGTGCATTGGTATTAAATATTCCACTTTTCTGTATACGAAGAAGATTTCTAATAAACTTGCTCAGTTGTACAAAATTCACAAACGTGAATTAACTTGATAGCCCTCCAAAACAACATATACGTTCATTTTCGCTTATCCTGGTGAGGGTCACGGGAGACACTCGCAGGGCCATCACTGGGCAACACACGGCAAGTTAACAAGGCCAATGAACCTAACCCGCAAGTCTTTGGACAGTGGGAGGAAACCCACACAAACCACTGCACCACCATGCCACCCCACTCTGACATATTACTTTTTTATAACTTTGTTTTAAACTCTCAAAAAGTCAGTGTGGCAGACCATTAAACTAGAAAACCATTTATATAAATTTTTCTATTTGATTTGTACACATATACACAGAGAACAGTGTATGTATATGTGTACATATATACACAGAGTATATGACATGCTTAAGCACTTAAAAAGCCTGTGTGTACAGTTTGTGATTTGTTAATTGCATTTGGATTATGGATGCCTGAAATACAATTAAAATATTGATTACAAAATAAATATAGCAAGCCTATACCATGCTTTAATATACAGTTTGGACTGTCTTTTTCCACCATGTCAAAGGTCATGTCAAAACTCCATGCTTGAGAGTGTTAATCAGAGATTGAGGCACTAGGCCCATATTGAGTGAAGCACTCCTGTTGATGCATAGGCCTGAATGACTGGCAGCACCGCGCCCTAGCTCTCAGCAGATGTCCCGAAACCCAGCCACCTGGGCCTGACATCTCGGGTTGTTTTGACGTGATTCCCTGCACAGCATGAGTGAGACAGATGGCACGGTAAACTGGCTGGGTGATGAGGCTGGCACGAGGCCGGGCATCCCTGCAAAGCTCCAACAGTGCGCAGCCACCTTGACCTGGCAGATAGAGCCAGGTCCTAATTCGACCGCCCCATGGGAGGTGCAACTGCTCGACCGCCAGCCGAGCTTTAACAGCCAAGTAGAAGGTAAGTTGTTCCTGGCACTGCACAGCTTTAAGTTCACTGACAACTGCAATCCCAATTGTTCAAAACAAATATACTCATTAAGTGTGTCTCTTCCCACAAGGAAATCAGCCTTATGGTTAGCCTTCGAAATATGTTCATTTTCCCCAATGCGTCCCCTAATTTAATGAAATGTCTTTGAGCAGACCTAGTCAAAAAATAACTAAAACGTACGGATACTGCGGCTACTCTTTTAAGTCAAGTAATGGGGTATATAGAAATAAAAGCAGTGTTTAGGTCAATGGTAATTTCATATATCAGGAGTAAATGTATCCCTTGGAGTGTAGAGCTTACATAGCTGACCATAAATTTTATATTTTACTCTTACTACATGTTTTTATTTTATTTTAAGATAAGCCTTCTTAGCTGCATCTTCTTCATGCTTGTGTATGAGTTTAAAATGGAGCATAACAGAGTTTGGTCTACATAGGAAAAAAGAAAGAAAGAAATCAGGTGTAGGGTACAGGGATTCCTGCAAGGTAACATTAAGAGCTGTAGTTAAACCACTAACTGCTCTCTCTCTCTCTCTCTCTCTCTCTCTCTCTCTCTCTCTCTCTCTCTCTCTCTCTCTCTCTCTCTCTCTCGCTCTCTCTACTCCAAAAAAGAGTTTCCCTGTGTCTAAGGTTGTTGTACGTGCCAATGTACATTTGTACAATTACCTTCCTTTAACATCATTTAATGAAAATGCAGCACCTCTTCTTTAACTTCACACTGCTTTATAATTAGATCATTAGCAGAACAGATTTAATCATGGCATTGCCAGACTGGTTTTAATTAAATATGCACCCTGTAAACTTGTTAAAATACCAAACAAAAGAAGGACAGCACAAAACATCTAACTGGATCCCAGGTATAAAGTCCCTTAAAATACACATCACTATATATTTTATACATATACATAAAACCTGCATTTTGTTGTCTTGCCAAGTACAACCTCAACAATTAGATTTAGTATTTAGAACTGATTTACAGAGAAGTGAGTCTCCACAGGCCCACCAGAAGTCATGAGTTAAACAAAGGAAGGCACCCTCTCAGTGCTTCTCTCAGAGCAAAACTGCAGACTGTAGCATGGGACACGGGCACCCCGGTAGATTTCTCCCATCTGTTTTCCTGTAAGCAACTGAGATGTGAAAATAAAAATAGGGCTTTCATCCAAAAAGAGCCGGAACAGGGAAACTCAGCCTGAGGAATTCCGTCTTGTTCTCTCTAAATGGATGTGTGTTTCTCTACTTGGAGTGAGTGATGATGCGGAGTACACACTCCCCAGCGCCATGTCCAAACATAGGCAGCTCCAGCAGGTGGTAGTCTGTCAAAAGAAAGGCCCTGATTGAGAAAGAATGGGTGTGACCTACGGAGTAGAGATCCACAGAGTTGATAAATTACACTGCAACCTTTCTGATCTCCAGTGCTGAGAAATGTAGTCATTACATTTTTTCTGCAGGGCTAACTTGCATGGAGTTATTGCAACAGACTATGTCACCATTCTGACACGTCTCCTTTATCGTCGAAAAAAAATGTGTCATTTATAAAAATCACCCAAGATAGCAAAAATAGAGATCCATACTGCTCGCTTCTCGACTCAACAACATGGCCCAATAGCTCACCACAATGTCCAGGTGAAGAACCAGGAACTTTAAAATGATTATCTGTTAGTAACTTTGAACAGGATTTATGCTCAAATGTATTCTCAACATTACATTTATTTCAAAATCTATTGTGATCAAACTTATATAAAAAGCGTTGATGCATATATTGAAATTATCAATAAAATGATAAATGTTAATAAAATAAATATTTATCTTTATATTATTTTTAAGGATCAAAGCAAATAGGTGTGTCAGGTTTCCCAAGGCTCAAAAAACTCCCAAACTCCTCAAGAAAGTTGCACTTCTCAAGAATCTACATTTTGCCAATCAAACCACATTTCTTGTCATGGATTCATTTTGATTAAACATTGGCAGAGGAAAGACTTGGTTAAATATAATTTGAAGAATATTAGATATTAGGTGAAGAATATTAGGTGTAATAGTAAACATATTTGCCTTCTACAAAAACGTTCTCACTAAAATGAACGCTTAGGGAACATCTAAAAGTATGCTAGTATAGTAAATAACGTTTATTATGAATAATGAATCGCGATGAATCGTATGATTTTTCTGTAGTTAATTGCGATTAAACAGCAGTGTGTTATGTTAGTCATATTGTGACTAAAAATAATCTGTCTCAGAAAGTTTTTAAGCATTTTTTTTAACCAAAGTTCCCTTTAATTTACAGCTTTTTATGCCTCCAATGTCAATAGGCCTACTTCCTGTTCGTTGAAGTTAGAACACATGTGTGCTTGTTGCCGTTTACGCTTTAAATCCCCCTATTGCTTTCGCTATTGCGTTAGTTAGCTTGTTAGCTTGCTGCTTGTAGACTTGTCCATTTGCCTCCTGCGCACAAACTCTAAAAAAGTAGGCTGCTGCTGTCCTTCATTGCTAGCCCTCTCACTACTGCTGCCGGCGTCAACTCTGCGTTTTGCTTGCAAAGGATACTTCAGACAAAAATTACCCTTACAGTAGCTGCAAATAACTTTGCTTTTATCCAAAAACCCATCTGTAAGGGTTTTGTAACAAAACTGGCCGTTTAAAAGCCATTTGGCAGCTTTCTCCAAAATGCAAGCTTATTTAATCAGCAAAGCTATATATTTTGTATTTTAGCTATGGATGGTTCTAAGGCTAAAAAAAAAAAAAATTCTTTGACAGCCCTAATATATATAAACATCTGGCATTTTTGATAAGCCCCAAATCTTTTCATAGCAAACTAATCACATTCATATCAATAATATTGCACGACACTGGGCTATAAACTAAGTCGTATGGCTGGCTTTTTTTTTTTTTTTTTTTTTTGTGGGTCGTAGTGGTCAGAGATCAAAGCCAGAGAAGCAATGCTTAGTTAGAATGCTAGGCTCATGTTCTATAACTTGTAAGACTACGATTGCCCCTGGCTTATTTGAATGTTTTTTGTTCATAGAACACAGTTGTTCCTTGAACATTATTCCCTTTCAGCACTGAGTAACTATATCTATGAGTTTGGTAATGCATAACATTGTGGAGCTCTGCTTCTTGAAGCTTCAGTAAACTGGGCAAAAAACTTCTAATGCACTTTGACACCTGATCTCCTCTATTGAGAATGCTCTATTGAGTTGAGGTCCAGGGACTGAACAGGCCACAGAAGTAAAATATTATTTTAATAAAGCAATATTAAAAATATTATTTAATAAAGCAAAAAAATTACAAACAGTAGATGGCTAGTGAGACTACAATTGTATATTCTAATAATTGTATATTATTTATGACATTGTTAAATGAGTCACTTATTTTAGAAAGACCAAAAAGCACCTCCTCTTAACTCAAAAACACAACACCCGGAAGGAAAAGGACCCAGTTTTCACGCATGCGCACTGACGTTTGTTATTGTCTATATTTTTTTAAAGTTTTATATGTATGACATGTATATAAAAGTGATATAGGGAAGTGTTGGTAGCTCAATGACATCTGCTCCAGCTCCAGGATCTGGAGCACTCAGATAAGACTGAATACAGCCCAATTCCTACCACTCCTGCTCCAGCTCCACTGTGGCACTGAATCAAAGATTTTAAGAAATCTCTTCAAACCCAACTCACATAACTTCAGCCAACAAAAGAATTGGAACACCAAAATGATGTTTCACCACGTTCAGCCAGCATGGCATGTATATAGCAATATCAGGCCATGCGTGTACCCAAAAGTCTACAAGTTAATCTGGTAAGGGTAAAACCAATCCCATAAATATCCTACCAAGAGGCTGGAGGTAAGAGTGCCAAAAATATTGTAAGTACAAGTGGGGCAACGTCATTCTGCAAGACATCTCCTTCAGCAGGGAAGGGTGGACTGTGATTCTTAGGAAAGCAATATAGTATATATTATATATATTATTCATATATATATATATATCTCTTCCTAATGGGAAGAGTGAATGAGCAAAAAAATGTACCCCACCAAAATATGGAAATGGGATTACAATTACTATTGTTATTTAAATGCAGCTGTCGCCGTGGAGCGCCTTGGGTGGCTGCCACACTTGATCATGTCTGTCAGAGCAGTCATCTTACTTTTTACCCCAGGTTGACTTGTCCTTGTGACATGACATCAGTCCCACCGTCTTTGTGACCGAAGCACCTGCCAAATTCACATCAATTACACCATGTTCTATGTCACCAAGGCCTCACTTTTTGGCCATGATTGTTCTTATACTGGCCTTATACACAGTACCAAGACTGCCAAGAAGAGATTTCATCCTGCGGAAATCACATATGATGGAAGGCTTCTTATATGCTTTTTAGCACATGTTGTGTGCTTTATTCAACATATATACAAATACTAAGCATGGATTAATTCTGGTTTAAACAATGTGTATTCTACAAAACTCTATTAGTTACTATTTACGTAACTGTATGTAATATTATTTTCTTTGAATCAGTTCAAGAAATAAAATATATACAGAAGAAAATGCTCTAAAATACAGTTTTATTAAATTTGATTAGAGGCTTGTCGAAGTTTTGATTTGATCACAGCCTAAGTCTCTTTATTTAGAAAATTATTGGCAGTGTAATTACAAAACCTTATAATTGCAGTGACGAATGTGGGTGGCATAAAAGGACAATGAACACAATGAGAGCAGTAATTGTGGAACTGACGGGGCTCTAACTGTTATTGTGATCTTAATTATGTAGGTTTCTATGAAAACTACCTCAGATAATTTTTTTATTTGGCGCAAATAATTCTACATTACAATAAAAGTACATGTATCTCCTCATAGCCATGGTGCAGGTTGTGAAGGGACTATGTGAGAAATGCATTGTAGTCTGGCCAGTTAGGTAAAAACGGGATCTGAGAAATCCTCAGTCGCTACTGAACCCAGCTTGTGTTTTGTAGAGCAGGTATTGATAAAATTGCCTGTGAGGTATTTTAGACTGACAGCTCTCGGACCCTCTGTGAACCCTGCTGTATCGCTCTCTGCAGGTATACCACACTCTCCGGCCACTTGGCAGACTCACACATATAGTGTGAACCCAAGACAAACAGCTCCTAATGCTCCCTAGGGAGATTCCCCTATCTCGCTGCTTAAAGGACACTCATCTCTTCCATCAAATAATCCTGTCACACACAACTGACAATGGAACCAATTAGTACCAGCTCTGATGGCAAGGTTTTTTTTCTTTGTTTGTGACATTTTTTATACTACTCATAAACATCTATAAATAAATGTATTACTGAAAAAAATTTTCAGCATTTTTGTTTTATTGAAATTTCAATGGAAAAAACTGCACAGAGCACCCAAAGATATTTTTAAATTGCAGGCAGATTGAGTAAAACCTCTGCACAATGGTACAGCCCCTCATCACATCCCAGAAAATACATTAATCCACCCACATTGGACTTAAGGCTCTGCGCTTCTGCTGCATAACGAATTATCTGAAAAATAAAATGGACTCCAAATTGTTTTAATAGATTCAAAATATTTAATGAAATCACTCCATTCATTTGGAATATGAATGAATCAGTCTAAAACTAACTAACCCAATACTACTGCAGAAAAAAAGCATTCACAAATTAAATATTTTCATCTATTAAAAATTTGTGCATTAAAGAATTCAAAAATAATCGTTCCATTAAATCGTCATAAACTTTACAGAAAAATGATTCCTCTGAACTACAATTTAAATTATCAACAATTTAACAATTTACATTTTAACGTAGTTCTGGATTTACTCAACTGAAGCATGTGCGTTGCACTAATCAGAAGTAATTTTCCACTGTGCTTTATATTTAGCGGTTCATATTAGCGGTATTGCAATTTTAAGTAGGTATAAGCAATGGGTAAGTGGCTGCATTGGGTTTTGAATGAAATTAGGAGCTAACCTGTGGGGGGGAAACTTCATAAATTGCAGGGGAGTATTGCAGCAAGTCAAAGTGGAATCTTCGAATCTTCTCTCAATTCCCCTTTATCTTAACACCCTGTACCCTTACTGGTTTTGAACAGGCACAAGCAGCACAAAACTCTACAACAGAAACAATCTGCTCTCTGGGAGGGGAGAGCGAGGTAGCCAAAGGAACCAAATAACCTTTTCCCACATAGTAACAGTCATTTCCAACGAAATGAGTTCCACAGTGGCAGTCCTGCTCCCACACAGAACACGGAGGAAATTCATAAACAGAATCAAGTGTTACTGTTATATCACTTAGCACATACGCTGCCAAATCTAGGCCACACATAATCAATGCCAAAGACAGCTGAAAAACAAGTGATTCTGCTTGAGGGAACAGTACAGCCTTGCTAGAGCCTAAATGAGATTCAAATCAAACAGCGACTGAATATTCCATGAAACGTCCAGGAAAAAATGGAGAACCGTGTGGGCGTGGGCACCTGAACCAGGGCCTCTGAGTGTGAGAAAAAGGCCTGCATCAGTCCTGGGAGGTATTATGCAGATGATGTGCTCCTCAAAGGTCATAGCTTGCAAATGTTTTCCAACCGATAATTTGCAGGAAAACCAATTTACCATCAAACCAGTACATATGTCATTATACCAATCATTTTACCAATTAACCAACAGAGATGTGCAGAACATGTATATATTGTGAACGGAAACCCCATAATGTTAAGTAGGGACACTTAATGTGAAGTGTTGCCCATCGTTGGAAGAGCAATACCCATAAAGCAAAGAGCCACACAATAATGTTGCGAAAGCCCTCCCTAATGTAACTTCTTTGTTTTATCCCATCCCATTAATTTATCAGTTAATGTTAGCATCTGTTATCCCTCACTAAGTTTGTTGTTAGATTTATTATTAAAAATGTTACATTTCAAATTATGTGAAGTTTCCTAGATAATTTCATGAAACTTTTATGTTTAATGTTCCGATTTGAGAAGAAAATATCCATATCTCTTTAAAACATTGATACTGGTAATATTTTAATTTGGACAAATTATATTTATAAAAATAGACTTTTTTAACCAATTATTATTAAAGTGTATGTTTGTTTTTTTTTACGCTAGCTGGGTCTAAGAATTCCAAGTAGGGTAATCTGTAGTGGTAAACATCCGTCACTGTATACATTCTTACATTTCACCATTCATTTGGTGTGTGTATCTAATTAATCAATTAATGTTGATTACATTACAACTGACTGTAAAATGCAATAAAGATATGTATGTTTCCTTATTACTATATAACATAATACCTTGTTTCAATTAAGTGGAGATAAATGCTTGCCAAGGGGGCAAGATAATTGGTATTATGGGCTACCTTTCAAAGCACTAGTCTTTTTATTCTACATAACATTGTTAATGGCATTTTGATGCCAAATCTGGCTAATCTATTTCTGAACTCTCTCTTTTAACACCTAAATGCACATAGAAAATCTAAAAGCATCCAACACATTTTGAAATCACACATAGATGGTCTCAAAATAGACCACTTTGACATTTCACGTTTTCAGTTAGCTGTTTGACTTTAAAATTGGAAAGTTGATCCTTCATAAAATTGGTACAAATAACATTGTGGCACTAGTATTACTCAATCATAGAGATACAAGAATATTCATTTGTCCATCCAAACATAACTAAAATATTATTACTATTGATATTTTACTTTCGATATTTGTACCACTAACTCACTGTTAGTGGAATGAAAAAGCAAAAGAAAGTGTCTCAGAAATAGCCAGAAACAGCCAGGAATAGTAATCTTTTCTCCAAATGTTAGACCCAGCAAAACACTAAAGGCCAAACTGTAAAATTCAATGACAACAAGGAATATAACAAAAGTTCGGCACATACTGTTGTCTGATTTAAACATTTTTCTTCATGTGGAAAAAGAAGCCATGCACTGTCGTCTTGTCATAATTGGATTTTTACTTCCAAGCAATCTGTTCCTTATCACTGTACCTCTGTACCTCCAAAGTAGGCCCAAATATTCCATCGACTTCATCTAAAAAAAAACCTACCTGCATTTCTCCAATTTGATTTGATTGAAAGCAGTGAACTTTTTCTTTCAATGTATGAAATGTTAAAGAGGTATGGTGGTTTAACTCACTCACTCCAATACCAGTAACACCCCTGATATCAACCGTTGCACAATATCAGTAGTCAGTATAATATAATAAAAAAGATGGTAGAACACTCATGATATGATAGACAGCTGAGATTGTGGATGATTGTTCTCAGGTAACTGTGCAGTTAATTTTCTTTCACTGTTTACTCAAGGAAAATTGAAGAATAACACGTTGTCATATTGTGAGGCGCAGCATTTGTTAAGGAAATTACCCCTTTCTTTGCCCTATTTTTTGCAGTTACACAGTTCTCAGTCCTCCAAAAGCATCCTGTATCCAGCAAAAATAGAATACTATTTCCAAAAATATTTTATCTCAAATATGGGAGAATTTTATATCCCAATTGAAAGCAAATAACTATAAATGCTTACTAGGGTTACTTACACCCTAAATAGTTCAAAGCCATATTAAAACCCCAAGATTGTTGTATATATTGGCATTATTGGCAATAATTCATTAATAATTGATAATAATAATAATAATAATAATATAAAACAAACAAATAATCGATAATTAATAATTAATAAATAATCTGAATAATTTATGTACGGTAGGCACCAAATCAAAATATTGACAACCCGCTCATTTTATTTAGTAAATTGAATTTAATAGCATTTTTTTGTTTGTAAATATCTTATTTATTCTATAATATGTATTTTATAATATAAAAAAAAAAACACTACTAAATACAGTTATGCCAAATGAAATTAGCAGGCCGCTAAAGTTTTGATCGGTCCCTGCCTATATCTGTTCAGCTGCTTATAGACATGACAAATGTATATAGCATATAAACTCACATGTAGCGCAAGTGGGGGTTCTGGGCAAATGCTCGGGCTTGGATCACTCGAAGGTTGCTGTTTATGATGGTTCTGAAAGAGACACAAATGCACATTACAATGTTGGACAACTACTGTAAACTGTCCAATAGTTGTACACTAAAAGGAATGTGAGATATCTGGTCCCTTTCAAATAAAGTTAGAATTAATGGTTTTCTCCCAAAATGTTGACAGAAAATTTTTTACTGGTTAGATTCCCTTTTTTTTTAATCTTTTTTTTTTTTTTTAGTTAACACCCGATAGGGAGTAAGAATAACACTATAATGAAAGCTGTTCCATTTATTAGTTGGTCTAAATAATCTGGGTAAATATGCTTAAAATATATGCACTGAGTAAAATACACCGATCAAAGTCTGATCAGGGTAAGTGCATTTCCTTTGCTTTCATGTCATACGCAATTAAATTCGAAAAACACTGAGAACCCACAACAGTTAAAGAAAGTTTATCATTTTTCCTATCCCCAATGTATTTTCAATAGAAATGACAGTTTTTATTATTAATATGCAATGCAATTATATCTGGTTTAATGGGGCAAATAATTAATGACATGATTTTAATAAGACAAATTATTCAACTGAGTAATAAAAAGAAATGATAAGACTGTGGGGCCTCATATGACAGCAAAGGTCCACTCATTTTTAATTTTAAAAAATTACAGATTGTCAGTTTTGTGTACAGATTATGCATATATTTCGCTATACATGTATTCTCTCTTCTGCAGAGATTCATTCTTTCATTGCACAGATCTGATAGTCACACTGTAACCCTTTATTCTGCTTATCAGCATATAAAACAATGCAATCAAATACGCATATATGGATGCCCCTAGTTTCCTAGATGTAATTTGTAAAGCCACAACTTGCTGGTTCCCAGCTGTTCCTGCCCCTGGGTCCAGGAGTTGCATGCGTGGGAAGGAGTCAAGAGAGGCATGAGAGATGGTAATCAACAAAATGCTCATTTGGAATTGAAAAGCTAACACTTGGCCTCGTTGATCAGCGGTTCGGAAGAATTTGGGCCATGTGCACAACTTAAGCAAGAAGACGGGATCCATCTGTGAAGCACAGAGAGCAGGATGCTAGCAGGAGAGGTCCTGGCAATGACGGTTGTGTGGGCGGTGAAAACTGAGTACTTATCAAAGCGTTTAAAATTCCTTGTTTGCACAGGAGGTGCATAATTACATTTCCTGGCTGTCTTTTCAAAATATTTGATCAGTCTAACGTGGGCTATAAGTTTTGTTTGTGCCTGACAAAATAATTACATCTTGCATATGAATCACTTATGTAACACCATGTCATCTTCAAAGCGTTGTCATGAATCTGTTTGAGTGTGTACATATGTACTGTGGATCTGAGTTGTGATTCCCATACTTGTCTATCAGAGCAGAAAAAAAAATTAGAAATGTGTTTTGAGGAGTGTATGCCCCACTTTTTGGCCACCACCCCATTGATGAAGGTCCCCAACACCTAAATGTCCCCATGCAGATAATAAAGAACATATTGTTCTTGTTAATGCTGTCACTCTTTTAGCGACATATTTATCTATGGATTCAGCCCCCACCAGTTTATTATAGGACACCATCATACCATTGCTATCTGTGTTTATAAAACTTACAGCCTCTGTAGTCCAGTGTACAGCTCCATATCCAGATCTCGCAGGGTCTGCAGTCTTGTCCAGTTCTCTATGTGTCTAAAACAAGAGTAAAACTCGTTAGACAGCAGTTTCTCATGAGTTTCTCATTAGCACAATATAGGAAAAACAAGCAGATATTTATTTTAAACAACTCATTATAAAGATGAGTTCGATTAGCTTCAAATTTGAGTGTCATTCATACGCATGAACTTATTTTCTACTGCTTTGCAAACAACAGTATCATTTCACAGCTGTCTGTGAAAACAGACGAGGACCAGCATTTTGCCAAGTTATAATCTTGCCGGACGTAAAACACTGACTGACACCTAACTTTCTACTATTAAATTCTGGAAAAAATCAAATGATAGGCTTAGGCCCTAAAAATCACAGTACCAGCATGGCAAATTATACAATGAGGTTTGATGGCCATTCAGTGACTCCCAATTTGGTTATCAAAGACCTTTGGGTAACAATTGACCAGATCAATCATTTGAATAGTATTTTTAAATTATAACAAGAGCAGCATTTTGTTCATCTTAGAACTATTGCTAAAATCGGCTATTTGACGGTTCCAAGATTAAAATATATGTATATATCTGGTAGTAGCGCCTTCCTATACAGTTACCCTCCACTACGGAATAGTTCACCAAATCTGTTCAGTTTGTTCTTTAACCATTTTAGGTGTTGAGATGGAGGGCAGAGTTGGGCCATAGCGTGATGAAGCAAAGAGCTTTCCTAGCTGTTGCCTATTGGTAGGCCACCCCCCTTGTCTGTCTATGCTCTTAGGAAGTGAGAAAGACTCTGATCTCTATCATGGCTATATTACCTTGCATATTACCACTTTTGCTTTTGTATGCTGCCACAGTCAATTCTGACTGAGGCTATAAAATGTTGCACTACATTAAGCATTGAATTAATACAAAGAAAAAAATAACAATATCTGTATTCCCTCCCCTTGATTGTCAGTTTCTAACCATATTTGGCATTTTGCTTTTCTTGAAAAGATTTTATTTTCTGAATTATAGGCTAAACATGGCTATTCCATATAACTGAATAAGAAACCATCTTTGGGGCCATTCGGTTATGTTGGAACTATGGCTGTCACACTAGGAAAATACATTTTTAGGTGAGAATACCAGTGAGAGTCAACATCAATTGTGCATTTGCAAATACATGTATACATTATTTTTCTGTCCAACATGTATATACATGTAGTCTCAGCTACTGGCAGAAACCCCTGCAACAACAAAAAAGTCCCAAGGTTTTCCACGAGATGCTTGTGGTCAATGTTGTTTTTTTATGCCAGAAACCAAAGGAGGACTGCACAAGCATGGGCTATGAGCTGTTCATGCATGGTTTTCTTCCAATGTTAAAAAAACTACAGCACCTTGCAAAAAAATACATTTACATTCAGATTACATAAATGCTCATTTCCCACTGGTTAGCTGATTACTTCCTGCAAACATACCAAATCCTCACACTGAAGGTCACTAGAAAGCAACGGTCATTAATACATACTTGCATGGCATAATATCAAATGAGATTCTTAATCTCCATATCAAACACATATACTTTATATTAATGAAATGTCAAAGTAATTAAGGCAGAGGCTGAGATTGCCCATCCGTAAGGCATCTGTAATCTTTCAAGTCAAACAAATGTGGAAGATGCGACAATGGTAAGTCTTAAGTGCTTTGCTGGAACATGCTCACCATAGGCTTGGCAAACAAAAAGATGAGACCCTTGTGATTTCCTAGACAACGCAGAAACATTAGTGGCATAAATATTGCTTTAATGCAACATTTCCACTGTACTTTACTTGTTACTGTAAATCGAAGACAGTGGGCCACAGGGGGATGGAGCTTTTATTCTCCACTGACTGATGAAGAGTCTGCATTTTAAATAAGTAGCAGAGCAGTTAATGTAAATCCATGGAAGGAAAGTCTGCAAGCTTTGCAGGTGCGGGTTATACAACATGTTGGTGGGTCTGTATTTTTCCCAAGGACAGGATGCCTGGTCAATTATCCCCAGGTTGGCGGTCGCCACGGTCCACTGCCTTTAGAGGAAATTGGGATCAATGTTTCTATCCACTGGCTAAAGCCATGAGACAGGCTTCATGTCATTAAGATACTCATTAATGTGTCCCTTGTTAAATCCCAAATATATAAATAACCACGCTGAAGAGTGTGCTTCCATTGAGCTGAAATGCTTATCTGAACCTTTTGTTGATGGAAAAAATGCAATGAAGGCAGATTTTAACACCCAATTTCCATGTGTTCACTATGTGTTACGCACATATGAAACTTGATTGTGTGCATTACAAAAGTACACTGAAAAAAAGGATACACTTGAAAAGGGTGGTGCGCTGCTAAATGCCCCAGAAGACTAAACACTTCACAAGACTTTCATAAAATAATGTTGGACTTCCCCTAGATCCTCCATAGAAGTAAGCACCATTGGCCTGTCCCAGCCTATTAAAGATATTACCACTACGTGCTGTCGGGTACCCATTAGCTTGACAGTAATACATGGATGTATGACATCTGTTTTTTTTTTTCAGCGTTAATATTTAGTCAATGAGATATAAGGTGAGTTGCAAGCTTTGCAGTGATGCATTGTTTTAAAAACGGTTGAGATAAAAAAACTAATAAGCATATTATTATCAGTAGCATTTTATTATGAGATATGAATGGTTATAGCTATATTTTAAACAGATGGGGTAATATTTCAGCCTCTATATTCTTTATATAACATGAATTTCCTTTTAGATTACCTTCATAAATTGCTTTTCATTCGGTGGCTCTTTTTAGAATGTTTAGGAAATGTAACCTCCCATTGCCATTAAGATTCTTTACATTCGTATAAGCACATCTGTACACTAAAATGCATTTGTATGTAAATAGGCATATGGCAGTAAAAAAAAAAAAAAAACAGTGTAAGAATTCAGTCCTCACACTAGATTTAGATGCCAGAAAAGGGAAGGAAAGTATAAAGATTAGTTTGAGGTTTTAACTTAGAACTTATTATACAATAGATTAATGCAGTTCTGTAAACCATTTAGGCTTACATGCTGCATTACAATAATTTCCCTATTGTGAGTCATAACAATTACAACCAGCCGTCAACTAATATTTGAATCAGGCTTTGATTCAAGTTATTTGGCTTTAAATACTGCCATTGTAAGCACATTGAATTTAGCAGTCATGTCTTCTGTTCCATTTTTAAACAGGTCATTCTATACATTATATTTTACTTTCTATATGGATAAATATATTTATTACTTTTAAAACGTATTTCAATATATATATCTGTAGTATGTCTAATATTAGTTACAGAGGCAGG
>JAOYSI010073192.1:0-20306 GCA_025775065.1 Hiodon alosoides
CTACGTCCCGGTGGCACTGGCCCCAGTAAAACCTCTCCCGGAGCCGCCGCAGGGTCTTGGCGGCCCCGAAGTGGCCGTTGCCGGGTTTACCATGCACCGCTTGGAGCACAGCGGCTCGCAGTGCCTGCGGGACCACCAGCTGCCACCGGAGCTCGCCACTAGCCGGTGATATGTAATAGGTGTTAAGACCAGTGCAAACATATGTTATTATTACAATAAGCTTGGATGAGATTTACATGATTGCTTGTAAGTTGTACGCGTTGTCTCATAAATGTCTCCGTCTTGTCCTTGTCAAATCTTCAGGAACAAATTGTGTGTTTAGTTGGAATTTATTAAGGCTTCCTCTTTTACAAGATTAATTAATTATGACTAAATGCTAAAGGAGTTGAGATGTTGTTTCAGCAATAGTGGAGTTAATTAAAAGTTTGAGAAGGTAATAAATCAGAAAACATTTCTATAAAAGAAAACTGCTTTTCGTTTTTTTGCAAAATAATAAAATAAAAAGTTCTTCATTACTTCAGTGAACGTTCGACATTGCCTCAACTCCGGTTTATGCGTCTGCGAAATACTCAGAATTAGATTGGTGGGTGGTGAGGTTGAACAATAAACACAGAACCACTGAATTGGATCAATGAGCCATAGATACAAATCGTTCGTTGTGTTCTTATGCCTATAACTGCAAAGCACTAGTAATGCAGATGTTGTAATTTCCCCCGAAAACAGATTCTTAATTATGCAACATACAGCTGAAAATAAATAAATAAACAAACAAATATGCTCCTGGTGGCAGGAATTTTCTCATGCTTGTAGATAAGTGATTTTATGTTTCTGTTAGCTTTAATGCACACACATAGGTTGTGTTCAGCGTTATGCATTCAGTCCCAGTGGGCGGTTGTGATGCCCCACCGCCCACCGGTTCTTATTATTAGTAAGTCTTTCGTTGCCTGATTTGTTTACTGCCTCGTTGCAGCACATACGTTACCTTCATTGCTGGGTGGTTCTGCCGTATTGCAGCAGGGGAGATTCATTTATCCACAAAGATATCCACTTTTTAAATTTTTTTTATTTATTTAAATGATAGCAAATATTTATGTAAGGGTTACATTGTATTAAATTAACAACTAGATTTGACTCTTGTTGGGGACGGGGTTCTTAAACTAATTTAGGAGGGGAAGATAATAATAATAATAATTAATAATGGGAAGAACTGATATGTGACGGGGACATGGCGACATGACATTGAGAACCGTGTTCTTTCAAAATATACATTTCGTGCAGTTGACGCTGATAGGATTAACAAAGCAACAGCGCCCCTTGGTGGGAAAAAAGTGCGTTTTTCCGAGTTTTTAAAAATTATTTATCGTTTTAAACATTACTGGGTGGGTGATTACACACAAAAAAAAATACAAATAGTTCAATAAATAAACTGATGTCAAATCAATTATTCTGTTTAATCTCTTATTTGTATATTTTATAGGTTGCCTTAAAGGTATTTTTTTTAATCCTATTGTTATTTAACTCATAACAGAGTTAGAGGACAGTTATAGATTATTTCAAAATTCGTGGTCCATCCAACTGAAAATTAGAACAATAAAGATTTTATCTTAATTTTCCTTTAATACGGTATTGGGCTGTTTTAATGGTTTATAACAGTTGCTGCATTAGCAGACATTGTCTGTCAAATTCCTAACATTTTCATGTTCATGTTTCAAACCAAGTAACACCTTTATCCTTTAGTGGATTAAATAATAATAATAAATAAAATAAAATAAACAACCTTGCATTTCACAGTCTAAAGTAGTTTATTCATAAACTGAAGAATGTTGATATTCCCTTTGATTATATTTCAGTTCAAGGCTTGTAAGCCTCTCAGCCAGATTATATATTGTTCAGAATGCAAAATAGTTAACCAGGCCATTCACATTCTCAGGAGTACACAGTCGTCATGGCTCCAGTAGAACTAGTTGTCTTCAGCATACTTGATAGCCTCTGTTACTGTGGGCACACGCTATTTCAACAGAAATTGATATATTGAGTTAAATAGGATAAACAAGGCTATTCGGTAAGTATGCAGATTCTGCCCACACATCTATGGCAGTCTGTAAACAGTTTCATGGAAAATAAGACATTTTTATAATCATTTTGTAATTTAAAATGTATTTATACAATGTATGCCATGATATATACCATGATCTTAACAATTTTAACACCAGAAAATGATTTTGAATATGTTGCTCAAGATAAAACTGTCTACTAAGGAAATTAAACATTTTTTAAAATTATTTTTTAGTTTAATTTAAGCAGAAAACCAGATCCCTTCAAAAGCCTCTTATAAAATGTGCACTTTAGTTCTGTTTGTGTTTAGGCATATAAACGGTTAGCAAGCACAACAGGCATATTTAAATTAGTGTTTGAATGGCTGTTCCTTAAGAGAGAAGTGTTTGGCTAATTTTGCTCTCTGCAATTAGTTTCTCACAGGGAGAAACAACTAGAGTGTTAACAGGGTTCAATAATGATTAGCTGCCTAGTCTGACTTTTTTCCGTGTTGTAACTGGGTGTCAAGATCAGTTTCACAAGTTAATTTGTTTATCCCAGATCGTTGTTCTATTTATTTATTTTCTCTACAGTAATGCTACAGAACACTTTGGCACAAGTTAAAACACCAGTTAAAATAAAACGGCAACTACAATAATATAATAGTCCAGATAAGATAAAAAGGATTAATATCACCTTCACTGCACAATCCAAATACCTATATTACGGGTTTTGTTTTCCACAAGTATAGGGCTTGATTTACTTGTAACTGCAAGCATAAATGGTATTCATATTTTAGGGAAGTCAAACAGAAGAAATACAAGAGTGGGACAAAGTGTATTTTATAATTCAAGTTTGCTACTTCTACTATTAAGCATTTTACACATGTTTGAAAAATGAATAGTCAAAAAATTGGAAAATTGTCACAAAGCCCATTTTTTTCCCCAATACCCACAAGCATTCGAAAAGTCAGTATAAACCGGACATGTGACATTCGAGACCATGGAAATTTACACATGACACAGTGTTTTATTTGAGTAATAAAAATAACTACCCAGCAGGTCAAGTTGTACATGACTGTGTAACTGTGAGATTACTTAAGCAAAAGAGGACATTTGGAAAGCAGCAGCTGTGAAGGTCAGGAAGTGAAGGTCAGTGTTTCGCTTCAGGGAACAGATTCAGAATATAAAGAACTTTCTCAGGATTATTTAATGCACTAAATAATAATAACAATGATTACAACAATACATACCTATGTATAGGGCTTGGTGTGTACGTGCGTGCATGCGGGTGTCTGTTTGTTTCTCTGTGTGTGTGTTGAGATGCTATTAAGGGCATACATGCACAAACTGTAAAGGTTGTAGTTAGGTTAGTCCTGTTGTAAAATGTATTAGTATACATATCTTTAACCAATCATATGACTTTGAGTATATTACATATTTAATTAGTTTTATAACTTTTTATAACAATTAATTTAACAAAAACAAAGAATTTGGTTTCTCACAACAAACACTAGATGTCAGTAAGTGAACTGAGGATTTGTGTGTAACCTTCAACAGCTTTGAAAGTAAAAAAAATTATACATGCATTATATATGCAGTATTTTGATTCTCATAATAATATTTACCAGACATCAGCAGGTAGTGTGGTGGTTAAGATGTCAGTCGTCTAACCAAACGGTTGCTGGTTCATGTCTCACCCCAGCTGTTGTATCCTTGAGAAAGGCACTTAACCTCATTTGCTTCAGTAAATATCCATCTGTAGAAGCAGATGAATGTAGAAATTGTAAGTCGCCTTGAATAATAGTGTCTTCAATGAGACTAAACTGCTAATAGTTAACAAAACTCTACTGAGCGTGTTTCAACGAAAGGACAATACACCATATTACGGGCAAATGCCGTTAAAATGGCTTGCTTAATATATATTGCAAAAACACGACATTAAGCAACAGCTGTTTAGCTTGGAAGGTTATGTATTAATTTAGCTGAGATCTGTTAACTCATTTTCAGCCAAAGCTGCAAATACTGGATCTAATTATGTGTGTTTATCTATGTTTTGAGAAGTGTTAGATTCAGAATGTAAGGCATATATCAGGGAGGGTTCATTCTTGTCCTTTTTATTTTATTTTATTTTTAGAGTGCTGTAGCATCTTGCACTGTTGTGGGTGCCGTGCAAAGGAATATATTTAGCTCTATCTGTGTTTACTGTAACACAGTTTTCTCTATTACACAGAAAGTCTTCTGTTACTGTTGCACAGTTTTTCCTGTTACACAGAAAGTGTTTCTGTTACTGACACACAGTTTTTCTGTTGCACAGAAAGTGTTTCTGTACCTGGTAAACTGTTTTTCCTCTAAACAAACTGCCAGGATGTGCCTTCTTCATTGTTATTATTTTTATTTTTTTTATTTTTTTCAAGCAGCACAAATGATTTTCACTGCATCATAAACTGATATTCTTTCATCCCTCATTGGCATTAAACCTCACGTATAACCCCCATCTTGTGACCTGTGATAGCTCGGTTAGCACTGTCTGGGCCAAAGTTTAGAAAGAAGCTTGGATGTGACACGGAGTCACAGATGGACCATGCGTACGTGATATGTGCCTTGGCGCCCACTGGGACTGGAACCAACGACCTTCAAATCTAAACTGCCAGCACTCATAGGCAATTCTCTAGTTAGCAGTTCATAGGCTTCAGGTCCTGGGTGTGTGGCGGCTTTTAAACTTCAAGGCAAATAAAGAGACAGTTCCTGAACATTTTATACCGTATAGCCAACGCCCGCTCTCGTAACACTCAGGGATTCACGCGGTGCACACGGATTCACACTGTGCATTTTAGATTTCTGTCTCTGATGTCGGATGATGCTTTCATATATTATATTTTCTAAAGGTCGGGGGAGTTAAAGCCTTCAGTCCCAGACACTGCTGCCATCATTTAAATAGAAGTGAAGCTGAAAAAAAATCAGAAAAATCTTCTATGTGACTGCAGTGAATACATATGACATATCTGCCTGTTTAAAAATCAATTATAATTGATAATTAAATATACATATGATGATGCTACACTGAATATATACTCAAGATTGATAAGATAACCAGGACAAAACAAAACAGCTACTCTTAGGACAACAGTTGATATGTATCTATAGAATAAAAATACAGGAAAATATTGTAATTAGGAGTAGAATTCTACATCCTAGAAGTACCTACTAGATACCTTTAGAAAATATATACAATCATCTTTAGTGGCATTTCAATTGGCAAATCCTAGATCGTCATATGGTATTTGACATAATATATTTGACATGATGCATATGAATAATTTCTATAAAAATTACATACGTGAATCCAGCTTTGAACCACATCTCCAGAACCTTTTTTTTTCTTCACCTATTTAAATCATTCTCAAACACTTTTTTGTTGGAAAAAACTTTGAAACTTTATACTTTATATTTTTGTTTTCAGGTTAGGCCATTGAGGCTGGTTTGTGATCCTATCCTGTGTGACTTTTCTCAGAGATGATTTTTGGCACTTTGTCTGAATCAAGTCCTTTGGTTTATGGGTATACTGGGAAAACGTCTGATTTTATGTCAGCAGTGTGGAACTCAAAGAGACTACCGCCGACATCTGTCACAATCAGCAAATGTTGTTTTTACTTCTCTCTAAAATCCACATGCAACCTCTGGAATGTGTGTAGTTGTGTATTAGTACAATTAAACTGACATCTGTTCAGGATAGGCTCCTGGTTAAAGTATATTAAAATTCATAGAACAGCTCTTCCTAAGGAAATTCCCCAGATGGTGTTTGACAAATGTATATTATAGACGAAGATAAATGTATTCCTACTTTGTAAACCTCTTAAAGCTAGAAAATTACTGTTGTCAATAACAACAAAAATAAAAATAAAATAATGACGTACACACTGATAAAGAAAACTGGGAATAAAAAAAGGGAGGCAATGCTCTGCAAACGGCCACTTGCAAAGAGGAGTGACAGCTGTCATTAGCCCATCCTTGACCTTCACAACGACCCTGCCCAATGCACAACACACTGTCTAATCTATCTGTCTTTATGGAGCCATCTGTATTGTTTCCCATTGATTACGGGTTGACAAGATGCCCGAGCATCACTCCGTCTTGTCAGAACTAAGGTTGGACCCCTACTTAAATGTATTCCGCATCAGAGAAGATAGACATCACAGCATCTCATGTTTCAATTTACTTTGCAGTCGATCAAGGTCAGTTATGTAGTCAATTTCACTTTATTGGTGAAAGCAGTTAACTCTTCAGAATTATCGCTGTAATTCATGGGGACATCTATAAATATGTATAGAATATATTTTGCAGGGTGTTGTTCGTAAACAGAATAACAGTCAGCTATTTAGTGTTAAATGACGTAGACTTGATATCTGTAAACTGAAGAATATCTGTAGAAGACATCCACCACTATTAGCAGGAAACCTACACATTGATATTCCTTGTCAATCTGCCAAGAGTGCCAAGGTTGCAGTGTCTACTGCAATCACCTCACACAAGCCAGAATGGTTCCATTGTAGATACTGCGGTTGGAATTGTGGCCATGCATAGTGCCATAGTGTCAGGAAGTCGTGCAGTTCTGACTTGCGGTTAACTTTTAACTACAGGAATAGCAAAAATCGGTATCTAGTGAAAACGTCTCCTTTATCATGGGATCATAAACCATGCTCATGCGACAGCAAATTCCTTTTGGGAAGAATGGACCTGCCCTTTTATCTATCTGGTTATGCAGGAGCAGACTTTCATTTATATCAATTTTAACTATTTTATTGTTTTCAAGTGACTATGGCTCTTTGACGGCCCTTAATATGTAATTGTGTATATTATTTAACTTGTATTTACTATAGCTAACCCATCTATTATATGTTTTTGTTCACACTTAATGTATTTTAGCCTTGGTGGCTGTAGCACGCGAGGGCATGCTCCTAGAGTGGCAGAAGACTGAAGCATCGGGGGAGGGTTGACGTCTGAACAAACTTAAATAATCCAGCAAACGGCAAAATAAACAACAAAACAAAAACCTCCCTTTTCGAGGCAACCTAAACTTAAACAATTAAATCATAAACCACAGCCATGAGTCCATACATCCAGCCTCTTCCAGTTCAACTCTTGGTTCTTCCCCGAGCCAGCTTTGCTGGGTCTTTTAAAAGGGCCTGGGATCGTTGGCACTTATGTTACCATTAGTGGAACCACACTGCGCAACAAGGTCTTATTAGAGGGTGTGGCCCTCCCTCTCAGTGTTGCTCTCCATCACAGGTTGAGGGCGTTGCCGCCGGCTGTGTACCACAGTGGCTCTGTTGGTTGCTTTGGATTAAAGTTTCGCCATAGAGTAACATCTACAGATCTGTATTCTGTAGCTATATAATGGCTACCCATTAGTACGTACAATACCTCCCTTTTCCAAAACGCTCTCTGATCCATGAAAATAGCTTTCATCTTTCACACAAATGCAATTTCCAATATTCATTGAAAACCAGTCTTATTTAGAATTCCTTTGTGTGTCCAAAATCCAGTGCAGAATAACTAATTACACCTGTTACACAAATGTTTACAGATTTATGTACAGTCTTTGATCTCTGACTGTAGTCAATGCACACAGATCTGAAGAAGTTCTTAATAAAGCCCCCACTTCCCCACCACCAAATTCCACTCTGACACTTACTCATAATATCACATAATTGCACGCACTCAGTGTGCAGGTTGTAAGGTCAGACCCCACTTTACTTCCAGAACAGCCTGAATTCTACGGGACATACGGATTCCATGTTTTTGTATGCTGACGTGATGGCAACATTTAGTGGCTGCTCACAGCCTGTTCCGTCTCATCCCACAGATGACCTGTTGGGTTGGGGTCCGGGGACTGTGTAGGCCACTATGTAAACTGAACTTGCTGTCATGGCCCTGGGACAATTCTGAGACAAAACGTGCTTTGTGATATGGTGACAATGTTCAAATATGCTGTGCAGTTCAAACACTGATCAAATGGTTTCAAAGAACCCAAGGTGTGCCAGTTAAACATTCCCCATACCCTTAAGCCATCACAGCCAGCCTGTACCATTGACACCAGCCAGGATGGGTCCATTCTTGTCATTCTGTTTCAGAGGTACTGGAACCGGCGTGCCAGGCACCGACGATCACGCCACGCTCAAAGTCGCTTAGGTCTCTCGTTTTGCCCACTCTAGCATTCGATCAAAGAGCAACTGAATGCCTCCATGCCTGCATTACACATCCATGTCCACGTGACTCACTCTCTGGAGGACAAATCAATTTTCTTTTACAGGGAGTATCTAATAAACTGGCCACAGAATATTTCAACATATGCCAGGAGATGTGTGAGCAGTGGAGCACAAGTAGGTTGTGATTAGCAAGTTAGGATATTATCATAGCTTCACAAGCACCATCTGTCACTCTTCTCCTTTTCCACAGGCTAAACTGCCTCACTGAAATGTATGCCGGTTTGATATATTTCTCGTATATCATGACTTGTATCATGAAAAAGTATGAAAATTGTTATTTTACTTTTTTTAATGTCCATTGGCACTTAACCAGTCATTGACTGCCTTTAATGATTCATTAGAAATATTGCTAGATACATAAATAGAGTCAGATTTGCGCAAAAAAGGAAACATCTAATGTGATACATTGACTGGAAGTAATTTGCTGGTCTTGTAAACCGAATGTATGAAGGCATCTGTGTAGACCAAACTAAAAACGACATCTAACTTGCATTCCTAATACAATATGCAAATTCTAGGAGTCAGACAAATGCGTCTTACAGCTAGAAGATGAAGACATGTTTTTTTTTTTTTTTTTTTACTCGAGAATTAGCTTGGTTCAACAAAAACAAAGTGTCGGCAGAGATTAGACAGGCTTGATTTAAAACATCTGTTTCTGCATTAGTGAAAGTTCTCTGTAGGCAATTAACAGCCTCTTTAATCTTCTGTCAAAGGGACCTATCATCTGTTCCCCCCCTTCTTGAAATGCTCGGAGGTCAAGTTTTGGGGCAGCTGCTTGTCTGATCCATGCTGGAATGTTCTGATGAGGCATCCGCTCTGCTGCTGGTATCCTCTTCGGGAACCCGTTTCTACCTGGGATAATTAGCTGGGTAATGGTGTCTGAACATGTTGCCTGCTGCTGGTGGGCAAACCACCCATTCTACTAGTACTTTATTTATATTGAGACAGATTGGGTTGATTGCAAATGGAATCCTTTAAAGCCCTTAAATAACTATTTTAAAAGGGAAAAGGGTATCATTTAAATAAAATGCACGTCTGTACCGAATATGGAATTAATATGAATAGTATATATATATATATATATATATATATATATATGCATATGCATATCACTACAATCACCAAAAAAAGATTCAAAATGAGCCATATGTTCATAAATGACCCATGACTACAAAATATCCCAAAATATCTGCATTGATTATTAAAGCAGCTCAAAATGAGCTTTTCACCTGACATTCAGTGGCGGGTTTATTTTGAACAGGTGGCGTGAAACAAAGGACAGACGCTATTTGGGAACAGCTTACTCTAGCAGGTACATTAAAACAAAAAAATCACCTGCTATAATTAAATCATGCTAATTTAATTATTAAATGTGTTTGGATGATACAAGAGGAACGTAATGTAGAAATAGGGATGCATCTGAAGCATCTATTGCATTCTGTAAAGTATCCAGACGAATTTCTCTGTCTCACGAAAGTCTTATCGATCACTGTACAAGGACAGTTAAATTAATTTTTATGAGAAAAGCGATCGATAGTATCGTATTTTACAAAATAATTTGATACGTAATTAGTATGATCTCTTTGTTATGGAATAAACTCGGGCCAGTATTTTGCCTCGCATTAGCAGCATCAAAGCTCAGTTAAAACGGTATGCCAACGCAGTGTTCCCAACGAGCCTGATAATCACTGTTATTCAATTTTAACGCTCAAAAATCGTTCAAATGTCATTTTTGTGACCTTTATTCCAAGCTTTTTGGAATTGTAGTTTCAGGCTTGCATTGCAATTTTTTACCAATTTAGAACAAGGAGCATGATCTCAACAGGGACTAACATTTAAGAAGAGCATTTAGAGGAGTGTTCAGATACCATTCATGTGTTATACATCCCTGAGTGTAGTGGATTCATATAGTTTAATCAATCCACAACAGAGCTGCAACCATAAATAAATAAATATGTAGCATTTTATTTAATCCTGTAAACAGGATATAAATATGTAGTTCATGTTTTTGTTTAATTGAGGAAAGATATGTCATATGTTGCTATGTCGTACCAAGGGAAACCACCCCAGTAATGAATAAATATACTGATAAACAAGGATTTAGATTTTTAGATTTTAAAATAGCCATATTTGTATTATTTGCAATGCATTTTTGTACCAGCGTGATCTAGTGAGCATTAACCCAATTGATAATTGTGCTATTAAAAATGTAGATAAAAAACTCTACACTAAAATAATAAATGTAACAAGAATGTCACTAATTAGGACCAATATAGGCATTTAGCATGGGAAAATGTTTTTTTTGTTTTGGACGCATTCTTTAAAATGAAAGAAAATTAAAATAAGTGCACCATTATTTGTATTGAACAGAATGTTATAGTAAAAATAAAAATAAATAAAATAATAAAAATAAACTTATATGTTTGGTATGCACAACAATAAAAGTGTTGCTTTGGTAACACTGTTCTTAATGGCTAAGACGCCCCCTTGTTTTATTTAATTTACCAAACATATTATAGCCTGCTCTTTAAAAAAAAAGATTAACACGGTTAATTTAAATTGGCATTTTTAATTTTCCTCTGGAGTCAGCTTAATTTAAATGATGAATGGCTTTGTGTGAGTGTAATTGAACTTTTGAAGTTGAGAGGGGAAAAGTCGACAAGTTATCAATTACGTAAGGTTGAATTGCAGCTTCATTAATAATGAGGAAATGAGGGAAAGCCTTTGTCCTGCAGTGGAAAGAGAGTTCCGGTAATCAAGGAATTGCCTGACATTGAAGGATCAAAAGCAAGAAATATGCTCGCCATGTCAAGCTGTTTTAATGAACAGTGATGGGGAGCCTGTTGGTGACACCATGGTTAATCGCAACTGACGTTCGCTGTCAGTTTTGCAAAGTAAATTCAGTCAAACCCATGTTGATGGATTGGCAATCTGCTGCGTGGCATTTGAGATTAGTGTTTTATCAAACCCAACAATTGATAAGTTAAAATACAAAACAAACCAGCAAATTTAAAGATGAGAAAGGTGCAAGGTGAGAAAAAAATTAAATAATTCATAATTGGTTAATTAACAACTAAAATGAAAACGGTTTTCTGTACAGGTGCCCTAACATCCTGTGCTGTACGGGAATAGGGATAACCCACGCTGATGCATTGCTGGGGTCTCTAGCAGGATATTACAGATGCAGTTTATCTCATTAATTACATTCTTGAGCACCAGAATTAACCCGGGAAGGCCTATAACATAGAATTCAGCAGCCAACTTGATGTACTTATTTTAGTTCAATTCTACAATGGATAAATCAAGGTTTTGACATTGAGTGTTTTTTGAGTGAGAGTCCTCACAGTTGGTTGTAGGATGTTTCTGGTAAAGATTTGACAAAATTATGCATTTGGGGCCTTCAGGAAAGTTAGTGATGTACATTCTAGGTATTTTATATAGCGCTGCAAGAAAAGCGTCAAGAAAAAAAACAAGAAACCAAAACCTTCCCTTCCCAAACTCCCCACACTAATAAATAAAGTAAAACAGTAAAGGCTTCCCACGATGCCAACCAACCAACGGTCCAGGTTATTGTCCTGGGAAAGCCGTAACGCAAATTTGATAAACGATAGCATCTTCTGCTCATCCTCCATTAGTGAATTACGGAATTCTGTGAAGAGTCTGTTTACACCATTTTTGGCCCATTCTTGAGCATGTCTCCACCAAAAGCGTCTTGATAAATCTCTTTCCTGTCAACTTTCATCAGAGGGGACATTAAAACAACGATAACTTATCACTAGAACGCTGTGCTGCTAATTCATTGTTTACTCACGCATTTATGTAATGACTCCAGAGAGGCAGCACAGATGTGTGCCTAGATGAAAATATCAATACATGTCGAAGAGTTAAATGGTCAGTTTAAACAAATCCCAGTCCTGAGTTATATTTCGATCAAAGCAAAAAGGCAGTAAATCAGCCCTTCACTGCGCATATTTCCATTTTTCCATCCTTCTTCATATGCAGAGGCATTCATTAATATTGCACAGGACCTAGATTAAATAGGGAACACATTGTGTGCATTTCTGGAACAACATCTGCAGTGCTGATATGACAAACTGCAGAACCGATGTTGTATTTTTTACACACAATTGAGTATAAAATTTTAAGACTGTAAAATAGTTTCCAATAAATAACCCATATTTAGGTGAAGTATTTACCCAGAGGAATCACAGACAAAGTTAATGAAAAAACAACCTGCTTGAGATCAAGGTATGAGATTTTCTTGGCTAAGTTTATGGTTTCTCTCTGAGCACCTGGAGCAAACAAAAGTGAGCGAGCTGTTCTCCATTTCTTGTCATGGTGAAGTCAGACAAAACCTGGGTCGAACTAGCTCGGTTGTAACTCCTTGGTTCTGTTGCTTCCAAATGAAAAAGAAAACAGGGGAAAAAAAATCTGCTGACCCAAATCCAAGCAGCATTGCAGTAATGAACCGATATGGACTGCTGCGTCACAGGAGAGGGCAGAGGCTTCGAGATACGGCAAGATAGAATAAATGGAAAATCACTGACATCGGAGTGTAGCCGCAGGGAGAAATGCGGTCACATGCTTAAAGAATGGATTATGATCTGGGAATTATATGCGAGCAGTTATAAGAAGCACTAGAATTAGATCCTCAGCGGGTAATAAGTGGGCCCGGAGGTATGGGACCCAAGAAGACCATGTGTAGCTTTGTATCGAGACAATTTATTCAGAATTATTATAACTCAATCCCAGCCCGTGCAGATACAGGCCCAAGCCTTGGAAGGAGTATTCAGGAATGGGCTGAGTCTGCAGAAAGAATGGAAATGAGTCAGAGAACACGACATGGTGCAGATGATGAGAACAAAAATGATGAGAGCATTGTTTAGAAAGGAAATGTCTTAAAGTTGGCTGTCCTTACTCGCATGAGGTTCTACAGAAGTACATGAACTGCAGACGAACCATCCACAATCGGTCAGAAACTAATCGTCCAGAAACACATATTGCTGCTATATCCAGATGGGTCATTTTGAGGGACACTGACGGAGACAAAACAGTGACCCTCGAATTGGCTACATTAACTTACTTAATAACTTTGTAGCACAAAGGAAGGCTGGGATAGGCATCAGTGTTTGCCGCCGTCCCTGCCCTGCCATTCTCAGGTTGAAACAGGAAGGAACGCTTCAGACTAATCCCTGTCCAAGGTCACATTCTTTGGACTCTTCAGTAGACAATGAGAAACTCCGCAAGCCGCAACCGCTGTGACTTTTGCGCTCTAATGCGTTCATTGTTTCTGCCTGCTTTTTTGCTTGTCCGTTTGGATTCTGTCAAACGAGATTGTGATTCTCTGAAGTACCTCCTTGCTTTGAAGACATGGACGTCATCTGTCTTCATTTCTTACTGATAAGCCCATAAGGACATTCAAAGTCTTGTTTTTTGGAGTACCTTCCGGCTGGGCCAGGGGGAGGCATAATAGTGTATTATGATGAAAGATTTTTGCCGACAGAGCACTGACCTTCCTCTAAGTAACGTTTGTACAATGGCCCTGTACTCTAAACCAGACTCTTCTTTTACTGAGATTTAAAAATGCTACATAAAAAAGGTGAGAAAATCCAATAGGTAGAAATAAAACGCCTTTTCCATTTGTTTAAAATGGATGCTTCAGAAGTTTTGTTTGGATCGATCAAGCACAAGTTTCATTAGGGATTTGTGGATATTTCATGTTTTTTTTCTCACACTGTTTTGGCTTGCTATTTTACTTGCAATAATACACCATGTGACCTTTCCATTCCAGAACAGTATGCTCTGTCAGGTTGCTGTCTGCGAAATACATTCTAATTTTAGAGAGTAACCATCTTTTCATGATAATGCTGTTTCTGTAACCTGTCAAATAATTATTACACGGCTGCCTTTTGCTTTTGCTTTAATGATAATATGGTTTCGACGGCAGAATTTCCCCAGGGATGTGTCCTGGTGCCCTGTTCTCTGCAGCTTTATACGCTGACAGCTGACGGAGACAGCGCAAAAACGCAAACACACTTAAGGTTGCAAACAATTCAGTGGTTGTTTGTCTGCTTGACGATAACTAAATCTGTCACAGGCCTATGAGGAATAATGTTGTCTTCACCCGGTTCGGGAAACTCAAACATCAAAAAGGAGTTGAACAGAGCAATAGCTGTGCGGCAGGCATAATAGGGGCTACATAGAGAAGAGCGAAACAAAACACAAAACCAGAGCCAACCAGAGCAATAAAAGGCACCCATTAAATGTGGAGTTCAAGGCCTTACCTTCAGGGCGCCGTATTAGGCTAACCAGGATTTAAAATAGCAGGAAATAAAGGACTTCATACCGAACGTGGTTGCTCTACAGAACACGTAGTGTTCACAATGTGGTTCCTGTGCTGCACGCGTTTGCTGGCTCATTGTAACCCCACAAGCTTTTTCAGAGTGTGTTGTGTGGGTGTGTGTGACAAAGGCACCACATTGAAAAAGTCTTTGGTTAGAGGAATGAGCAACTTTATTATGCCACCCTTGGGAATGGCCAGAATTAGCAAAGTTTTGGGGCCCTGAGCACGATATCTGTTTGGACCCCCCTCACACAAAATGTTACACATGTCCTGTGGAGTAAATTAACAAATCCAGAAAATAAATAAATAAATAAATAACCAGAACGAAATTCTGTAAGCAGCAATCAAACAGATTAATTGTTAGCAAACATCCCCCACCCTTCCCAATAAACTTTGTGTTGAGACTTCATGCTTAGCCCTTGAAATGCCTCATTTCACTTTTAAGCAAGAAGGCAAGTGTCGACAGGTGTGCATTTAAAGGGAATGATTATTATTCACAGGTGGATTAGACCTACCTCTAAATATACTTGCCCTATTAGCATACTTCCTGTCACAGATGAAAATGTAGCATTTTGTCTTATTGTTATTACAGCGCCTGATATCACAAAATCCATTTCGACAGGTAAGTAGCAGAAGTGGATTTCATTAATGTAGAGACTCAGTGAAGCCATCAGCCCTCCCAGAGGAAAGCCCCCCCCACCAAACACACACAACCACAAACACGCACAAACACCAGTCTGAAACTCTGAGCGGTGTAGGGCTGGTTTAGAGCAGGGAGCAGGTCAACATACAAAAACCTGAGAAAATTAAAAGCATTCAAAAGCATATGTCCTGATATGGGACAATTTCCCTGTTTCATGATCCTATCTGTTGCGTCTCCCTTGAAGTGAATGACAGAATCTTCTCCTCTCACTGCCTACTGTCTGCTGCCAATCCAAACAAATACGATTGAAATTTCTTGTAGATTGACAAGCATAGCAAATACACCTTCCCTTTTCTTAAGTTGTCAGAATTGTTGCTCTCGTCAAGCCATCTAAATGGCAATGTCTGTCACCCAAACAAGGAAGTTGCATCAATCAAACATCCCAGAATACTCCTGAATTCCCTGGGCGTTTCATTATGTTTTATGCCATTGGTTGTAGTGAAGATGTTAGTTTAGTGAAAGCACTTTTTACAGGATTCTTAGCAAAGGTGTGAGACACGTGACTTGGCCCAGAGCTTAGTTCCAATTAAGCTGTTTTCAGATTTTCTTTGTATGGCCATCATACACAAATCCAACAACAAAATATGAAACGCAGCTTGAGAAACAGACATTATTTATTAAGAACCCAAAATCCCACGAATGAACACAGGTGCTCAGAGAACACTGAGACAGGCAGGTATGGATCCATGGAACCCTTGTGGAAACAGAACCCTAATGCACTTGGGTACCTTTCTGTAGTTCTGAAGTAAACTTTCGACTTTATTTCATGTTGCGGCCCTGCAGAGCAAGGGATCTAAAGCGAAGACCCTAGAATGTAGGGAATCTTGCCCAGGTTAAGGCAAACGGAATATCACAAACAACTTCAGATGGCTGCACCGGCCATCTTAACAGACAGGTGTAAATAAAGGGAGGGGTCTCCCTGGCCCTCACTGCACCAGATGGTCAGAGCAGACTGGAGCGAAACTTCTTAAGTGGAGCCAGTCAGTTCACTGTGGGAAAGCCAGAAACCAGAGGAGCTGTGAGTTGTTTGTGACTTGAGACCCTGCAACTCTCTCTTTCTCAGCAAGACTGCAGCCCTGTCGAATCCTCGTGTCACTCACAGCACACGTAATCCATTACTTACGTAACGCGAGGGACGAAAAAACAAGAGTAAAATACCCTTTACATTATTATTATATAATAATTAGAATGAATCCTTACTTACTGTTACTTACTGAAATTATTCCATAGGCTATTAATATCATTGTGTAGCATACACATTATCATATTATTAACATGCACTGTTTAACTTATTATTAACACGCTGTTTCTTGAATGGCATAGACAAACCCTGAGATTGGAAAGTCTGAGACTGAGAGTTTCAGTTTTAGTTCCACTCACATTTCTGTTTATGGCACGTCATCGGAATGATATAGATATGTGTATTTAAAAAAAAAATAATAATAATAATAATAATAATTCTCTGAATGGGTGATGGGGAGGAAAAAACGTGACGGCGTTAATTCAACTACTGTGTATTTAGTGAATGGTTTTAAATATTCAGTTTGACTATGAAATATAGTTTTATGTGTTGTATTTCGTATTTCATATTTCTATGGAAAGTAAAAGTTGCTGATGCTGATGACCCCCCCCCTCCCCCACACACACACACACGCACACACACACACACACAAACACGGTTGATGAACACAGGGGGACCTCTGCTGTTGAACTCGATGGCAGGTGTATTAGCGAGATTGATGGTAGAAAGACAGGAGAATGGATCCACTGAGAATAACATTCCGATATGGGAATATGGGAATGTGAAAGCTGTCAACGATAACACCTCTCTTAGGCTCCCACAGGTCTTTTCTCCACCACATGCAACCTCTCTTCTTCTCTGCATCTGTTGTCTGATGACAATTGGCAAGACCGAACGGGGGACATCATTTGTCTGAGTGCTGTCAACATATAGTAGGGGTTTCAGCTCTTTGGAGCTTTGTTGGAAGATTGGAGCCAGCAGAGCTCCTGCTGCACGGGAGTGATCCCGAGTCACATTTCCCAGCCCACGGTAAATACAGATGTAACAGGTATTTTTTAAACGGGCTGTAAGTTAAGTACTGAGTTTCACAAAGGGCACAACATCGCACGCCTTACTATCACCGATTTGCGTCATTTGCGAACAGAGGACATAAACGACAGTCATTAGCCGGATGCTGAAACTTCTCGGTTTTCCAATACGCCGCCATCTTAATCCTGTAGATAATGAACGTGAGGTAATTTCGCCGACAACCAATCATCTAGCTGGCATCAATAAAAGCAGCAAATGTAGTTATTTGTCTTTTTTCCTTCGTTCAGCGCTTCCACCATTTATTTCTGTAATTGCTGCTTTGATTATCCACTGAAAATCCTACTTCATTACGCTGGGTATCATTTGCACACACATTTACTTATTGAGCGTCAAATTGCTTTTCCCTGTCTCACTTTATGGTCGCTGCCAATTTGGCTGCCACTGAATCGAGTCTGGCAACATACCCCTGCAACAAATCCATCTTTGAAATTTAAGTTGGAGAAACTGTAGAGGTGTCATAACTCATAAATAGGAAAGTGCGGTCGGAACACTTTGAGGAAGCACAGATGTCAAAGAGTGGATTCATACCAAAGGAGCTTTTTGTTTAATGCTGCCTTTTAACTTCAGATTTAGTCGCAGTGTGTCGACCCCCTGGGAATGCTTGTGTGTCTGCCAGAAAGGAGCTTTTTTATGTCCTAAGGTTCTTGAGTATTTATTCTGTGTCATCCTGAAGGGAAGTATTCTGCTAACTTAACATTGGTAAGAGGTGAGAACTGAAACAGGGCAAATGAAATGTAGCTGTGGGGGAAAAAACATGGTGGGGATATGTCTCCCAGTGTAACTCTTCCCTTCCTGTCGCCATTATAGTGACAAGAAAGGTTTTTGTTATATTTCTTCCCCTAACTCATTAGATGCTTGAATCATTGACTCAATGACAAAATAGTATGCTCCAAAGTTTATGGGCTGTGTACCTAAAAAGACCGGTTCCCGGTAGGTAGGTAGCTGTAAAAAACAGAGGTCACCCTCTCCAACCACAATCCTTCCTGTCATCATCCCATTACCTTCAGCACAAAATAATCCCTTTGATTACATGTGCTGTTGCGCTAGTTTCAATATTATATCATTCCTCTGATAGAACACTTGGCAACCAGGATGAGAAACACAACAAAATATTGAGCACAGAGTTAACTGAAAGGGACAGAGACCCAATGAAACTGATAAATCCTTAACCATATAGTGATGTAATGAAATTGTGATCCCCAGACAAATAGTTTTTTTTTTCAATGCATTCTGCATCAGGTACGATCGTTTAACATTCTTATTTTTATGGTCAAAAAGAGCAGGGATAACTGTGTAACTGTATAACTGTGTCTCTGAAATGGTGGAACCATTATTTAGATGCCAAATTATGCTGAGTTGGGGTGATGCTTGGATATTGAATCTTAAAATATACGCGGATGATACAACTGTGGAAGAATTGAAAAGTAAACAAAAGAAGTCATGTGATAAAAAATGTTTAATCCGCTGCTGCAATGGGATACTTTCATTTCAACAAACCTGTAGTTGATTCAACAATTTTTGGAACAAAATGGTACCTTCTGGACATAATTAGCCTTTGCAGTTATAGGCTAATAACATTTTTGGCACGTGTTATAAACAAGGGGGAAAAAATATGTCTGCCAGAAAACTATACAATGCTCCAGCAACTATTTCTCCTGCATTCCATCAAGAAAAATACAATTAAAAATTCTGGAAACTGTTAAACCACCATATGTGGTAATTTGGGACAAACAGTACGGGGGTTCTGCTCAGTAAACTGAACTGGTATGTACTCCGGGGCGGGGGGGTGGGGGAGTTGATCTCAATAACGAAAAGGACTTTAAGAGCGGAAACCGTGTCCTGATGTATTTGATTATAATTAGAGAAGAAAGCAAGGTGCTTCTAGAGTTATTGCATCAGTCCTCAGCAATGCCCCTTTTTAAAAAAAATTTTTTTTATTTTTTTATTTTTAGCATTCCTTGCTCAGATGTCATCGCTCAGAAGCAGCGTGTATGTGTGGCTTCAAACGCAGCGCATTTGCGAGAGATCCCTTTGTGTTCTTTCCAGGGCTCTGTAGTGTTAATAATGAATTTCCACATTACAGCTGCTCCCTATCTACTTTCAGGCCAGTCGAGCCTGTTTGATGTTAACATTGCTCTGACAGCGCTGTCTGTGGAGGACATGTGCCTAAATGCACACGGAGAGGGACAAAGGATGCTAGACAGCGTATGTGGCTTAGTGTGTATGCGTGCATGCGTACGCGCTTGCAGGTACCTCTACGTAATTCTCATTCGATTACAATGCACATTACGTAGATGCACCTGTATGACAGCTAAAATGAAGGTACAGATTGCTTTAATAATGTACCTAATAAGTGTGAGAGGCATTTTTCTATGGGAAAATACATAAGTGTCACACAGCTGCTAAGCAGGGTTTACGTCATTTCTATTATGTAAAACTGGGGGGCAAAACAGCAAAGATGAATTCCTAATGTTCCTTGCATAGCAACGACAGCACTTGGCTGGAGTACTACGACACATCCTATCTCACGTATGTCTCTGCTGGGCTTTCGACAATGGTCCTCGAGGCTAACCTCGAAAAAAGACAGACCGCCAGATGTGAGAACTTTACATGGGGATAATTCCCAGGTACATCCAATTGGAGGGCCATAATTGATTCCAGAGGAAACCACATCAGGGATGAGCTTATTAAAGAGATTTAGGTGGGCGGAGCGACGTCTCATTCTGTACCTTATATTTGTTTGCTTTTCTCTCATGATCTTTGTATTCAAATGCATTTAGAGTTTTCACTCTCTCTCCTGGCTTGATAGGATCCCCTGATCATATATATATATATATATATATATATA
>JAOYSI010073193.1:7211-20306 GCA_025775065.1 Hiodon alosoides
CGGGAGACAGACACAAGCAGAACCACAGAATCCAGACGGGCCCACGCGTACGCGGGAGACAGACACAAGCAGAACCACAGAATCCAGACGGGCCCACGCGTACGCGGGAGACAGAGAAAGCTGATACAAAAACAAGCAGGGGTTCGTCTCAGAAAAGCTCGATCTAACAGCGGGAGAACTGTTATTCTACCAGCGAGCCAACGCGGAAAGATAAACCGAGAGCAATAACGCAGGGACCAACCGTAAAACTGACAAGACAAAGGAGAACACTGTTCAAAGCAAAACCATAAAATAAGACCGCAAAGACGTTGTCTGCTAGTAGCCATAGAGGAGGAAACCTCACTCACTTTGCGTCCAGGAATTCCATTAGAGGGCGGAGTATGTTGTCGGAGTCTGCCTCCACCGTGTTGCGCGCGTTGGCGTTGACGGGACCCTTTACCTGGTACAGCAGGTCCGCCATCTGCCTTACGCAGCCAATGATCCGGCTCTCGAAACTAAAGGTGCGAGACAAAGGCCCAAAAGACCGTCACTTATCCAGCACAGAAAGTTCATCCATTTAACATGCATCTGTCCGTCCCAGAGCACTGAAAGACGGGATTATGGGTAAACTGGGGTTTAGGAGTAGGGTGTGGTATTGGAAAATATTATATATCATCATATATTTGATTCGTTTTTTAGGGAATTTTGGGATGAATGGGAGGAATGCCATAGGCTAAGTGTGGTGTGGTGTGGAGTAAGGGAAACGATGTCCTCATCGGTTGGTAGGTTTGAGATTGGCGGGGGGGGGGGGGGGGACACTTAATCTGGGCTGCTTACCTTTTGCCAAACAAGCCGCTCAACTCATCCAGGACATTATTCAGTTTGGTCTGCAGATCGTTTAGAAGGTCCGCAGTCTCTGGATCCAGCTGCAGGTAGACAGGGAGAGGAGCGAACATGGAGGAAGCCATGTGAATTAGAGTGATTAGAAACTAACTTATCTATCCCTGCACTGGCATTAGATATTCCCTTCCAGCCACACATACATTTTGCTTTGCTACAGTTTTTTTCCATCACCTGCAGATATCCAAAAATTTAGTGTGATCCCATTTGTGGACACTTCAGAGTAAAATCCGCACAAACATCGGTATTCTTTTGAGAATGGCACTAAATAAATATACACGTTACTTCAATGACCGCATTTCACTTTAGTTTCTCCGCATATAGAATTTGGGAAGAGCGAAGACGATGTGATTTTCAATGGAAACAAATGAAGGCTTGTCCTAGCAGGAGCCCCTTACACCAGACAGCACAGCAAGTGGCCTGATTTTCCCTCAGACAAACAAGTGTAATAACACTCTGCTGGGTAAGTGCGGTGTCAACCAAACAACTCTACCGGAATAGAACACATCCTGACTCTGGACGCCCGGGTGCTCTGAAGCAACGTGTCGCTTTACCCTCCCATCTGTCACCACTCAGACTCCGCTGTGGCGTAGTTAGACAGAATCGTTAATCGCTGCTCTGGTGTGATTTGTGTCGACACGCTGCGGCTCGCATGTGGCCAGCCAGCCGCAGGACATTTATGGAGAGACACATTATTAATTCTAGAACAAGCATCAAACCATTGCTATATGACAATCTGCACCACAGGACATCAACCTTCAGAGAGTATTGCATATAAAACTTAGTTTTAATGTTTTTTTCCCCTCATTTTAACTGAAGGAACTACAAAAGATGTACCTCGTTGTCTTGGTGAATTATTCATCACAACAATTAAAGCCCATTTTTTGTTGCATGAATTCATAAGAGCACTGCAAAATACCACTGCATGTCAACCCACCTGTGGAAATTACTCACCGACGTGTCGAGAGATTAAATAAAAATTGACACGGTTGTTTTAGTCTTCATTTGCATTGCAGACAATAACAATGGTCACAAGGGATTACATCGGTTTTTTCAGCCCCTGAACTGTTAAACTGGCTTTGGACTGGTCACCCAGTACCCTGTTGTTTGTCATTATAAGGTGAAATTATTATCATCGTATTATCATATCAAGGAGAACACTAACAAAAGGTGAGAGAAAGGCCAGATTAAGGGACATTAAAACAACCCTAAATGAATGAAATACACTGAATAACTACAGCACAACTCTTGCATCGTCATTTCCAGGAAAAGCATTGAAATAGGCGAATAGAATAAAAGATTCAGCAAGGAGAGTCTTAAATCCATGGCCAACAATCCTATTTAATTACTTTTCTTTGCACTTTGGAAAACATTCATCTCTAATTATATGAAGCCTGAGTGAATAAAAGGGAAATGTCAATTCACTGCTATTCTGCATACGCGGTATGCAGGGTCAATCAAACTCCATTTCGACGCTATTGCCACTCTACAAGATATAGGAATGGACGGTAGTTTATTCAGAGATAATTTCAAACGCAAAAGTAAATATTATAAAGTCACACACAAAAAAAAGAAGATTTGAGCAACTTAAAATCAGTCCTATTTAAGCCCACCTTCTTTGTGACGCCTATGGCTTCCGCCTTGAATGGAGAAAGCAAGAAGGCAGAAAAAGAAGAAAAGAGTTTAGTTTTTCAAAGATTCATCTGAAAATTTTGAATTAAAATGTATCTTCTCCCCTCAAGTTTGCGTATTGGCTAATCTAGAGGAGCATTGCACAACTGACCCTGCGGAGTAACTGACAGACAGCCTATGAACACAGACGCTGAGATGCCATTGGGAGAAATGAATGACCCGACCACGGTTTGACCACGGTTTGACCAGGGTTTACTGAGACACCAGGGTTTTAGAGGGGTCCTTAAAAGGACCCAGACCCACCTTGTTTTCTTCATCTTTCGACTGGTGCAGGTGGGTGGGTGGACATTAGGGTAGAAATAGCGTGAGAAAGAAGAAAAGACTATTGAAAACGATCCATAACGGTTTAATAAGATATTCATTATAAGAAATGATGAAGACTCCCGAAGGATGTATGCCTCATCTTAGCCTCCACTGTTTCACCAATGTTTAACCCATCATAAAATATCATTTCATAGCACG
This sequence comes from Hiodon alosoides, assembly GCA_025775065.1. Lineage (NCBI taxonomy): Eukaryota > Metazoa > Chordata > Actinopteri > Hiodontiformes > Hiodontidae > Hiodon > Hiodon alosoides. The sequence goes on from JAOYSI010073193.1 coordinate 10,245, forward strand.
GCTACACCAAGACTAATACCGACCATATTTTCACTGTAGTGTTTATTAATACTGAATGGAAAGAAGCGTTCGGTAATGCAGAACAGAATAAACAATATTGTGGCTGAAGGAAGCTCTATTGGCATGAAATTGGTCCTGATGATCAGTTCAGTGAGATGTTTCTCAGACATATCCAGAACGACCCGTAGTAAAAAAGATACTGATAAAGAATAGACCTAATAAAGTATATCCCAGACACTCATAGGGGTAAAAAAAAAAAAAATCATCCATCAATTATCCAGGTTTAATAACTTTAATAAACCGCTTGCCCTTTCATTCAGTGCATTCACTTTCCTGCAGTTGGACATGGGTGTGGGACACGTTCAGAGGAGACGCTACGTAACACGCAAAAACGCAGGCATGACGTGGGAGAGGCACCCCAGGAAGGAGAATTCAAGGGTGAATCAGAACTCGGTCTTATGCTGCGACGCACCTGTTTGCGCTTGTTCTCCACCTTTGGAGAGAGAAAAAACATTGCAAAAGTCTAAGTTGAGATTAATTGTGGGCGTGTGTGTGTGTGCATATCCAAATGATATGAATTACACATACATATGTATAAATAACTAGAAATCTTATTAAAGGGAATTGGCAAACACAACAAGCGATTTCTTAGTTTTTACAGCCCCGTCTCTGCAACAAATACAGACCCCATACTGTTGTCTAGAATTACCTTGGCCAAAAACACAGATTTCAGGGTAAAATCAGGGTATTATTAAATGCAGTGTGAATCAATATTTCAGGAGCTTACTAGCAGATACCTAGAAATTTAACAAAGGGGAGGTACTAGCAGATAACCCACCTGCTTCTCTTTGTCTTTCTTTTCAGTCTAGTGAGAATGAAATACATTTCATTTACATGCTAATTTAACTACTTGAAATGTTTTATAAATTAAATTTAAATACGTTCAAAATTATTTCAGTTTGTAATAGGCACACAAGAAAGGTCATGAATTAACCATTTACGCAACTGATATTCCCAATGGGTTTCCCATATGACCAGACATGGTTTTAAGGGACTTAAACAGTGATTCATGGAAAATACAGACCCATACACTCCACTCACACACAATTTGTTTTTAGCTACACACAAATGCACACATTCTTCACCTCTCTCATCTTTCAGTACACAACAAGGAATGGAAGAGGGGGGGGGTAAAATGAAAAGCATAAAGGAGAGAATAACTACTGGATTAGAGACTTCCATACAAAAGGTTTCAAGGTTGCAATGCTGTTGCTCAAAGCAACAGTAAAAAACAAAACAAAAGAAAGGGAAACTATTCTGCCGTGTTCAGGTGATTGGGGATCTAAAAAATGAAGAACGCACACACACCTTTTCCTTCTTGTCCTTAATCTAGGTAAGGCAAATGTAAAAAGAAAAACACCCAGTTACTTTTAATCATTGTACTCGTGAATGAGTTTGCTAGAGGTCACTAAAACATTTATTATAATAAACAGAAATATGTAGCACCCTAAGCCACGTATGGCATGTATAATGTCAGCTTAACAAAATGTATCTAATAAAGCCAAGTTAAATAAACCCTTTTTTATAAACAAGTGGGGAAAAATGTTCAATTAGGTGTAACAAACCCACCTTTTCTTTGTCAAGCTATTAGAGAGAAACAAAACAATAATTTGAATGAAATGAGTTCAAGTAAAAGTCATCGTTAGGAACAAACATTCAATATCTGCAAAACGCCACTTTACAGAAGGGCCAAAAAACTACAGCCGTTGGGATATAAATAAATGACAGCAAGCACTCCAGAAAATACAACCCGTAATCTGATCAGATACGGTTTTGTCAAACAGAGGAAAACTTTTGAAAGCACTCAATTTTTAGAAAGGAAAAATTTTATCAGGAGATTCAAGCCTTTGTTATTCCCAAATCTGCATTCGCAACCAGCCAGTCCAATTAGCATAAGAGTCATTATGTAAGAATATCAGTGATTACAAGCAAACTGAAGTGCTCCTGCCGCTGTTCTGATTGGTGGTCTGTACAGGGGTGGGAAACGAGGGTGGTGGGGCGAGGGCTGAGGGCAGCAGCTACTCAGACTGCTCTTTGTAAACAAACCTTTTCTTCTTCGCTGTCCTCCGACTGAGGGGAGAATTAGAAGGAAACGATAGTGCTTAAAACACACGTTAAACCGCACAGATCGTGTCTAGGCAACACAGTGGCGCAAACGACCGGCTGCCACAGGAGCAAGCTAAGCTAGCACGTGTAGGTTAGAACACAACACAAATTTAAAAGACAGTGGCGCCAGTACCGGTGCGAATATTTCCGTTACATTCCGCGTTATCTGTCATTCCTTTACTAACATACGGTCCTTGTTTGACAAATAATTCAATATCGAGGATAAACCAATATTGGGTTATTATTATAACCACGGTTCCCTGAAATATAAATGTTAACCATCACTTATGGGCTCCTTTTAAATGAGCAGATATGCTAAAATCACACGAGAGCGCTCGGTTTCATGTGATCCAGATTTTATAAAAGATAATGGCCATGACACCTCAATGATCTCGGAAAACTGATGGTTAAGGTTAATATTTCGATTTCATTTAAGCATGGTTCCCAATCAAATACGAAATATGAACCACACCCCTGACTTTTACGGAATTAAATCCAGCTCAATAGAGATAACACAAAATCATTTTCAAAATACTTAATAGAATCAAGAACTGAAAGAATCTAATAAGGTGGGTAATACATGTTTTCTGATCCGAGAAGACGCCCAGTTATAACACCCAGGAGACATTGGGGCAATTAAAACAAACCTTTTTGTCTTTCTCTTTGTTGTCGCACTGAAGAGGGGGGAACAAAAGGAGAAAATCTGTCTGTCACTCAATACTAACAGAGCTCTTACAATCACTCTACATCTACTTGTTTTGTTTTGTGTTATATACTCTAAACTCAAAAAAACATTTATGTAAATAAAAAAAAATATAACAACAAATGGAACTCCAATTTAGTCAATTAGGAGATGGCATCCCTTCGACTCATAAAGTAGCAATTTACAGATGGGTAAATGTCAACTATGTAAATTACACAGAGGCCTTCAATCATTAAACCAAGCAATCAACACAGTTTGATTGATTCATTTATTTAAGGCTTAATTTGCAATCAGGAGGGATCTGTTTGGATCATGATCTTTGGCAGTCTGTGTACACCGGATGCTGACAAGAAGCTTCTAGCAATGATGCTTCAATGGAGAAAACAAATGGAACCTCTAACCAAACCCGAGTCCCTCACCTCAGAGCCCTCCGAATCTGATCCTCCCGACTGCCATGCAAAGACACAAAGTGGGAAGTGAGACGCAATCAAATAGGCAGGTCAGAAAGTTCTGCATACAGACATAACTGGGGCTATTATATGGTTACAGGGACACAACTGGGATTACCTAATGGTCACAAGGACACCATTGAGGCTAACGTACGGTCACAATTAAACATAAAACAGCAGAGAAAATTACATTTCTATGAGCCTCTAGGTTTGTAGCGTCTGTATGTACGACACTCAAAGCTTGCAGTTTCCGTGTTGTTTATTTCCATCCCCGAAAGCACGTTCATATGAAATGTATTTTGGATTGTTACAACCCGGAGTACCACTATAATTTAGCAGTCTAAAAGCCCAGTAACTGGCAGGCAACTGGATCTCTTCTTTTTAAAAAAACATTCTATCACAGAAAATGTAAAATATTGAGCAGAACAGCACATCAGACGCGGTTATATCTTGGGAGCTTTTCCTGTGTGCTCTCTGTCAGTTTTAAATAAAGTAAATAAACGCTTTAATGGCAGGACAACAATTAATGCAACCATAAGACTAGTTTTTGGTTGTCAAAACTGTTTCTCTCACTCTGTCATTAAGCCAGCGTTTACAGTGCGTGTGAGAGGACATCCGGCAAGCAAAACTACAAACGACGCAAGCCGCGTTTCCGTTGTTTCAAAACTGCCATGTTATTCCATCACTTCTGCAGGTGCCCAGAACCCTCTACGTACATACCAGACACATACATGACATTCCTCCTGACACAGACGCACCGCGCACCACCGTAACGGTTCAAAACCACAGCATGAGTCTGGAGGTTGGGGCTAGCACACTCAGGGTTGTAATCTAAAGTTAGAGTCGGGCAGGTCTTGGTTTCAGTCTCACCTTGGTCTCTGAATCCTCCGACTGGCGACCGTAAAAGGAGAGAGAGACAGGGGAGTGAGTCACGAGAGACAGGGGAGACCGAAGCGCGAACCTCGCGTGTTTTATCAGGAGAAATCCCATGAATGATCAGACTCGTGAAAGTGGCGTCTTCTCAAGGGTTTTTAAGGAGATTTTAATAATGATTTAAAAGGATTTTCTTTTCTGTGTGATGATGCAGTAACGCGGATGAGTTATCCCGCGTAACGGGTAGTTAAAGACTCTGGATTGTCAGCTTCAACCTATCAACAGAGTTAAGCGTTTATTTCTCCATCCTCTCTGTTCATTTTTTGTTGTTGTTTTTTTATCTCGCACCTCTGCTGGCTGCTATTAGACATTCTGACCTGTGAAGCTTTTAAAGCTAAATCAGAATTCAGATGACCCCAAAACAAAATCACCCCATTCTCAGAGTATCTGAATCATCCACAGTTTTTTGAGAGTCCACCCACATCCCACAGCTCTTGACTTGATCCGCTCATGTGCTGCACAGACTAAGGAAACGGGCTGTATATGTACCTCATACCTGAGATCCTAATACGAGAGATGATTGCTATTAGTTATCCAGTCTTATAAAGTTTAAGCCTTTCGTCGATTCTTAACCTCCGATTAGGAATTTAGCTTCATGTTAAAAGAGTTAGGCATTTCGACACATTGAGACGGATAAACGGGTTATCCCATGTCCTTTAACTAAACCATTAATCAATGCTACATATTTCAGCAATCGCAAACCTTTAGGTTGCATCGGGTTATACTAATACAACGTCATTTCCCACTTATTGTGTGTGCCATCTTGCCATCGCGCCCGGCTATTCCAGCGCTGCGGTTACTTGCTATAGGAAGGGCAGAGGGGCTGTAAGATAAGTAAATAAGTGATCTGAGCACTGCGGGACGCTGGGTAACGCTGAGTAACTGTGCACGAGTAGAGCCCACATTCCAATCTGCCTGCAGATACACCTACAGCGGCCGCTTCGTTTGTTTGTGTTCACACTGACTGGCGATCGATACCAGAGAAGGCTTTGGCCTATAAGCGCCACTGACGGTACCTTTCCCGAGAGACGGAAATGAGTCTTGCAGTTGGAAGCAGACTGGAGAAAGGCAGAGATTCAAGGTGCAGATTTGAAGTCAGTGGCCCAGCCTACTGCCATTTCATTTATACTTCCAAAATCTGATCTAACCGTCAGGGTTATTGCAAGTCACTTGTGCACGGAGCAGGAAATATAACTCAGGTGTCCTTCAGCGATACCCACCATGTCATCGCCCTCATCATCAGTGATTGGCTAATGGCCAGAAAGGAAGAGGAGAGAGACAGAGCTCATTGGTCATGCAGCATTGAGGAGTTGCTTTACAATGGTCAACTGTAAGATTAAATTAACCATCTACAAGCCACATAACACGTGCTCAAAATATCTACAGAACTGCAAATGCCACTGACTCAGACACCGTCCTAAATTCATACATACAGGGTTTGCAAACCATCCTACTTCATTAGCATTTCCTCTCCAAATTCTCGAAATGAGGTGTTGAAAATACATATGATAATAATCAAGGAGACAAAACAGATGAAGCCTATACAGTTCATTCTTCTGTTTACTAAGAAGGACTTAAGTGGGGAGGGAATCCACCAGCACAAGATGCATACGTCCACCCACCTCTTCATCAAAATCATCACCCACCTCTTCATCAAAATCATCACCCACATCTTCATCAAAATCATCACCCACCTCTTCATCAAAATCATCACCCACATCTCCATCAAAATCATCACCCACCTCTTCATCAAAATCATCACCCACCTCTTCATCAAAATCCTCTGGCTCCTCTTGGTCCTCAAGCTCAAGTAAGGCGAGAAACGAGAGAGTTCACAATGAATCGGCGCCCCAACCACGAAACCCTGGTCTACAGTCTAAGCACTGGGCCTCCTGACCAGCACTCCGATAGCTGACAAACCCAATTTAGCTTCCATACCAAGTTCTCAGTCAGTAGATTTTAAGACAAATGTAATAAATTAAGCACTCGTCCCAACAGGACATTCAGTAAGTAGCTCCGAATGACCAAGTACGCTAGTGGCACTGAGATGGGCAGAAAATATTCATTAAAAAAAACACACACATGTAAAACAGACACAATATGCTTTTGACACTGTTTGAACTCATAAGTTACCAATATTTTAAAATTCCCACCGCGTACTTCTCACACAAAAGAACTGCCCCGTATATAATGCCTTGGGGATAAACCTCAACCCTAGCCACAAGCAAACCTAAAGAAACTTGTTGGGTGAATACAGGGGGATTGTTTTGGATTAAATTGTAAGTAACGACCCTGTTTTTGTGGAAGTTTAGTGTCAGACGTGTGGGAGAAAGGGCCAGACCAGGGAACAGGAGAGCTGTGTAAGGCAAGGCTGCAAGATAACCAGGACCAGAACGAGGGGGCCAGATGTTGAGTATGAGTCTACCCGACCGTGTACCTACCCTTTCCTCCTCTGCAGTTAACTGAAGACAAAAACCAATTGGACACAAAGGTTAGAAACTCCGGACACAGCAACACATGTTGTCAACATTACGAAACTGGTTTCTACTTTAGGAAACATCAAGGGCCTTGGCTAAAGTAATTCCCGTTTAAACACACAACACAATGACACAGCACACACTATGACATGTACCTTTACAGAGAAGAATTGCGTCTTAAAGTGAATACCAAGGTAGGTGTAATTTTAAAAAAAGCACTTTGCTGTGAACCGGAAAGTGGAAAGGCTATGGCCGTATTCAAGGCCGTAGATCACATATTTCTCTCACACCCCTTTCTCATCCTCTTTTTCAAACCATTTCCAGAAGAACAGCCCAATATCCCCAAATAAGGCTTGTCCCCACCGGCAGACTTGTATAATGCACAAGAGATGTTTACAAAATCTCCTTCAAGGAATCCTCTAATGTCGCTCCTTGATCTGCAGACATGCCTTGATCGCATGAGACGGGCCTATAAATGCCTGCATTTTGCAAAACCACCAACAGAGACCGTCCGTCTACATGAAGGAGTCTTTTGAACTGCTTTTAAATTTAACCATTAAAAGTGAGATTTTTTTCCCCCGTCCAATTAACCTTGGCAATCTATTTTTTGATGGAGACCTAAGCGTCAACGCGTTTAAAAATGTGAAACGAGTTAATTGTAGCGAACCGCCAGAGCGCATTCTCTCGCCACACTTTTTGAAGTAGTTGTCAAGGATTTTTAAGGTCTGGGCTCACCTGTTTGGCCCCCATGCATTCAAACATCTTCTCGAGCAGGACACGGAGCTGTTGCACGTTGTTCATGAGCACGCAGGGCTGAGGAGCAAACCAAAGGGGGGCAACATGTAGCACAGTGAGGAAACAACGGCTCTGAAATGAATCAGACACCTATAATTAAATCAACCGGGCACGGGACTTACAATCTTCTCCTTTTCACAGTAGGCGGGGAAGCTTTTGGTGAGACTGGCACAATACTGTGACAGCACCTTTATGATGGTCTTTTTGGGAGAAGCAAAACAAAGACAAGCAAAATAAAGATGTAAGCATTGACAAGTTTCGTTAAAAAAAAACACCCAACAGTCAATTCAGATGACCTCCGATGACCCACGACTAGAATAGTCCGGAAGGGCAGAGCATTGTGACCTAGGCTTACAGTTTCCTCTTGCTTCCTATCCCAGTGGAAACAGTGTGACGTAAAGCATTGGTAACAAGACCCTGTTATTTGGCTAACTTCTCGATCTCTTTTTTTGCTCAACTCCTTGATATAAATCAGTCTGTTCTCTCCTGAATAATTAGTACCGAAATCTGTTCCTGTTGCAGAGAGTCGGAAAACTGTCACCTAACAGTGCCATGAAAGCCTCCCGGTTTGTTTAGTATTACCTATTTTTATTTAATGAGAATATATTGTCTTCCTACTCTAATATTTTAATGTGGACGTTTTCAAGGCCAATAAAGTTTTGCAACAAAAAGTTGTGGACTAAAAGGACTTATCTAATTTAGTCACTGGTTTAGACATCAGTCACCCCAGAGTTTACCTTGGCAAAACGTCGGCTGTAATGGGCATTGACCTTGGGGTCCGGACAGTCCAGTTTCTTTATGATCTCGAAGCTCTGGTTGAGCTGGGTGAAGATGTCCACGACGGAACAGGAGAAGAGAGCGTGCTCCGAGGTTTGCTGGAACTGTGTGAGTGTGTGTGCGCGGTCGGGGAAGGGGAGGGTGTACACCAGAATTACATTCCTTCACCAGCCGCGCGAAATGACTCACATCGATCCCGCAAGCTGGCTTAGGCAACGGTACTTATCACAGCCTGTACATAAAGAGCCACGATAACCACTGTAGTGTCGATACAGCCGTCAGACACAGACACAGAGACCGACCGCGTGAAACTTACGCCCTCCCTCTTGTCCCTCTCCAGGGCACCATGCATGAACTCCATAGACACGTCCTCGTTCTCAGCCAGCCACTGCAGGACAAACTGCAGGAACCACCTGCAGAGAGACGGTGAGTTGATACAGGTCGGTCAACTGCATCACAGTGTCTCTGTATCAACAGATTCGCACTTCATGCCTATAAGGCATACAGTGATCAATTGTGCATGGTTCTGTGCAAGTCGCCTCCAACAAGTCATTTTGGTCGGCTTTCTGTAAAAGACAGAAAAAGTCAAAAAGGGGGGGAAGGGGGCGGACAGGATGAGTGCGCAGCTGAGCCGGAGAGAGGGGGAGGGGGAGCGAGCGAGAGTTCGGCAGGGAGAGAAGGTGAGAGAGCTGACGTTCGTGACAGAGAGTGCGTCGGAGTGGTAAACAGTCTCACAACACAAAAGCACGCTTCGGCACGCCCACGCTGAAAGGCCCGGGCCGCACAGGCACACTCACGATGGGTATTCCGGAGTGACTCCCTGGAAGGCAGGCAGGTCGCTGACGTACTCGTTGTGGAGCCACTTCACCTTGAAGTGCAGGTTCATGTAGTCCGCGCTCTTGCACAGTTTATGCTTCTCGTGTTCTGTGAATGAGACAAGCAAAAAGATCTCGACAAGATTAGCTTTATCTTCCATTTGCGCATACTTTTCTCGTGTACTTACCCGTTCATTCATCAATCCTTCCAGCAATAAGCCACTTATACCTGAACGTTTTCATCTTTACCCTGTAATTTGTGAATAACCTTAACTGTTTTTCACATTCCACACTGAAGACGCTCACCCCTGAACATGTGTGTAGAGGTGCATGTGTGAGTGAGATAAGCGTATGCGTGTGTTTGCGTACACACTTGTTTTTTGCGTTACAAGACAGCTAAATTGTCCTGCCAGCTGACTTCCCCGGCAGACTTAAACTGCCGACGAAACGCTCCAATAACAGCCAGCAGTCTCAGTGTTCCCATCATGCCCTTTACAGACCACAAGGAAAGACTGGGACGTTAGCTAATCAGATATCCAGTGCTAACCAACACGGACCTCGGCATGTAACGGAGATAGTGTTAATTGTGGCAGGAACTCGTAGATGCTGCCCAGATAAATACACTTGATAATGCACTTTTGTAGGCTGACCTGTAGCGGCCACACATCACACAGTGACTACTGCAGATCCACTGAGGAGAATCCATATGTCTTGTCCACACTATGCTGACTAGTCTCTGCAACACCTTGCAGCACTGTGGTGTGAGATTCCCTGATTAGTCATCTGTGGAGCGCGTATATCCAGACTTCAAGTCGACATTTAAACATTTACTGTTCACCTGGCATTACCGCCTACTTGCAAAATAACTCTCTTACAAAACATGGCCCCTTAAAGGTAAATACACACTGGGACACGGGGGGGGTGGGGACGGAGAGTGGGCGGTCGGG
>JAOYSI010073194.1:0-20306 GCA_025775065.1 Hiodon alosoides
ACAGCCTTGCCCCTCCCTCATACACGGCCTTGCCCCTGCCCCTCCCTCCCTGACCCTGAGCCTTGCCCTTCCCCCACCCGATTACCTTTTTTTTTTTTAGACCTGCCGTATCGACCAGCATTTGTGCATTTGTGTCCTGTCAGCTGTGCTTCCAGACGAAATATTCCTGTTCATGTTCCTGTGAGCCTGACATCTAAATGAGTCAAAGAGATGAACAAGGCAGTACTAGCTACTGGTCCAGGTATGAGAACCTTCACTGAGATCCTCATGTGTGTATTTGTGTGTGTGTGCACGCTCATGCTTGTAGAAGAGAGAGAGAGTGTGCATGCTTGGATGAGTACAGGTTCACAATGCTTGTGTCTTTCCACACCCAGTGATTGTCCGAGAGCCAGCAGACTGGACACTACATGCCAAAATCGTCTGAGAGAGTTTTTGGGTCCTTTCAGTCTTTGCTGTGAAACAGTGCATGAAACTTAATGGGATTTTACATGTGGAAGCATATTGCAAATTAAAGTTACAGTTGTCACGACAGCTTAGCTCAACGTTGGGGACGTCAGTGCTTTCTGTCTAAGTGTGGTGTCACATTGATGGTTTCCCTACCAGTGACTGATCTGGGTTGTATCAGGTAGCCAGGGATACAGCCACCTTCCGAGTAGCTCTGAACGGACCCTATACCCCTACAATATAAAAGTCCACTCAGAAGAAGGTAAGCTGACTGGAACATCTGGAACTGCCTGTCAGTCAGAACAACAGCACATAGGACAAGGAGAAAGCAAAGGGGGCTTCCGCCATCTCCTCTCTGTCTAAGATAAATCTGAACTCTGACAATAAGAGGGACAGCAGGTCCACCATTGGCAGGGGTCACCCGCCCTAACGAGACGCAGATAGCGTGTCCGCACGTGGCCATACTCCTTCACCCTGACAGGAAGTTCAAACGCCCGAGAGCGTGTCCGCACATGGCCATACTCCTTCACCCTGACAGGAAGTTTAAACGCCCGAGAGCGTGTCTGCACATGGCCATACTCCTTCACCCTGACAGGAAGTTTAAATGCCCGAGAGCGTGTCCGCACATGGCCATACTCCTACACCCTGACGGGAAGTTTAAACGGCCGAGTGCTTGTCCGCACATGGCCATACTCCTACACTCTGAAAGGAAGTTTAAACGCCCGAGAGCGTGTCTGCACACAGCCATGCTCCTTCACCCTGACAGGAAGTTAAAACGCCTGAGAGTGTGCCCGCACTGCTGCTGTTAATTCCTGCTCTACCTACGGCCCTTCTGTCGCTTGGACACAACAGGGGAAAGGGGAGGCGCGAAGGGGAAAGGGTTTGGTCCGGCGGGCCCAGGGGTTCTTGCCTCTGCCTCTGCATTCCTGATGTTCCCTGGTTAATTGGACAATCAAAGGAATGTGTGAGTGAGGTTATTGGACCGGACTGCTACATGGAGGAGAGCCCAGACTCAATACAATGCATTACTTGCATTACTACAATGCATTGAACGCCAACTATAGCTGAAACGCAGAGGGAAATGATCAGACAATAAAATATTACTCTTTAGTGATGTCCTGCCCCCGACTCAGTGCATTCTCTATTTGTGGCAAAATGTTGAAACTATAGTTAAGGTGAGAAAGTAAGTGACTTATTTCAGTGCAAATCCATAGTTCACTGGAAGCCAGCGCTGTTAATTGTTTCATGTCACCGTTTAAAATAATTTAAAGAAAACTTTTAGAGAACATCTGGTGTGTCCTTAAATGTTCTGGGATCACACCATAACACTTTGCAAAGACTGCCAGGTACAGAGATATAAAATGCTTCCTTGGTTAAAGCCCACAATGCAGTACATTAATAATCTACAGATCAAAACATGTGCAATATCCATTCTACCAGGTTTCCTTCAGCAGGCTGTTATAAATGTAAGACTTTCTAAAAGATTTCACTTTTATGAGTATTGTACATGCACCGTGAACTACATTGAACCTTCTCCATCTCCCACCCCAGCCTGCAACCTCCGTCACCCTTGAGTCAACCATCATGACCACTACCCACATTGCCAAGCATCACGGCCTAATGATTCACACCAAGCTCTTCTTTCCACATCACAATGTCACAGCTTTCTCTTCCCTGGCCCGCCAATGCCGTCTCAGCCGCCTGCCGTTTCCAGAACACAGCCCTTCTAGTTTCACCGTCCTCACCGCACACCATCGGGGTCAAACGGGCAGCCCGTCTAGAGATTTTAGGGAGGCAATTGTCCCTTATTTTTTGCAGTATTCAGAGCAGGACAGCAGGAAGTGCCTTACTGTTTCAGCCTCTGCCAGTTTGCACTGGTCGCACGGCCCACTGTGTCTGGCCAGCCAGCTCTTTTTATGTTGGCCTTTCACAATGGCCAGGCTGGGGTCACAGAGATCTTTTATCTTGTATCTTTTACCCGGACAAGATAATGTGCCAGGATACAGTCTCTGTAAAGCATGCTCTAAAGCATTCCAATTTGTTTGTTAGTATAATTTAATTTTGACAACATTCAATTATCAACATTGCCAAGCTGGTGTTTCTGTTCCAGTTGTTGCAGGGCGTCTCTGTCTAGGAGCAGAGATGGTTGCTATTGAATGTTTCATGCTGGTAAGAATGTGGGTCTGCCTGAGCTAGATGGACCCAGAATTTGGCAGCTCTTTTTATAAATTGGTAGCTGCAAAGAGAAGCAGTACAATTTAACATGCCTATGTTAAAGCAAAACGTCTTACAAAATTCTACAATTCCATTTGTTTTTATACCATAAAATTTAGAATTGTTTGTTTCAATTTTGAAACTGGGCCCTATATTTCACTGCCATTAAGATTATTAAGGTAAGGTTATGAAGGTATTATTTTCACTGCCATTAAGACCCAGGTAGCTAGTGGTGTGTTCCAGGGTGGTGGTGAAGCAGCACCCGTTACCCTGTGAGACTGCGCCGACGCCTTGGCCTATTCGTTATTGGTGCTGTTGAACAACATTGTGCTCAGGCTGTATCTCACTCATGGCCCAGAGTGAAGAATTCTCTTCTTTTGTAATCAGTTCCAGAACTGTGCTCAGTTTCTATTGATTCAATTAGGTCATGGGCTAAAGAAACGTGTCACTCCTCACCATCTCCACTCTGTCAGTAAGACACCGCAATTCATCTCCTTTGCACACACACACACCCCCCTACCGTATCTCTTTAAATTTAATCTAAAAATGATGCATTATTTCAAGTATCTTTTTGTAAAATGCTCCATAATGTTTTCAGGTTTGCCAGCTTCAATGCCTCATTAACCAAGCAGCTAGTGTAGCAGGCAATCATCTTCTCCGAATGTATAAAATATCACATTTATTCTGAGGCACTGGATTCAAGTGTAATGGACTTACTTGAATGTGAGAAATATGTTTATATCCCCCCCTCACTTTGGAGCTTTCCCATCATTCATACGTTTTTCCAAGCTCAATTCCAGTGAGCCTGGGCGCATGTCAGGTTGTTACATTGAAGGCTTACCAATGCCTTCACTGACCCAGCCGAATGGGACAGGATTGTTCAATGTCATTCAGACAGAAGCAATGCCGCGGTTGGCCTCAGTCAGCTCTTCTTTCTCAGCGGGGCAAACAAGTGGACCACTCACTGGACCAGGCTATGTGTCCGAGTGGGAACCGGTTTAATGGGGCTCCCTGTCTGGGCTCTGGATTTGGACAATGACACTCTGTTTCCGGTCTCCAATGGAGACACTAACGAGCTCGTTAGCCACCGTGTTCACAGGGTCAGAGTGCTCCCATTGGCTCAGGTGCAATATTTCTTGTTAATGGCAGCGCCCGGGCTTGGCTGATCTGAATGGTTGGCTTGTTGCCTTTTTCTGAACCTATTCTCTCGTCCTCCTTTTGCACAGTAAGCCCGGGGTCAGACTGAGGCCTACGTGCAAATAGCTTCCTAAGAACTCTCCACAGACCAAAGCTGGATGGTGAATTTGCACCTCTCCCTGACATCAGAGTCCAATATCTTCGCCTGGATCTTTGGCATTTCAAGTTGATGCAATATTAACAACACTGAACAGCAGTGTGGCTAGATATTACCTTCCCTTGCCCCAAGGAAAGTGTCATTCATACACCTGTGGACAGCTCATCGACACGGAGCTTTGTGAGGAGCGTCAAGCTGGAAATATGCCCAAACATCGTCCTCACCCCGCACCCCCGAGCAACCCTGCTGCAAATGGGGTGGGCTCCACAGATATCATGGCACCAGCGCCCCAGCATGCATCTGGATTAGAACCAAGCAGAGTGCCAGCTTTGCCTTTGACAGTGACTGGATTTCCAGCAGTCATCTCAGGGTCCCTCGTCTCTGCAACAGAAGTGTCTGTCAGAATGAGGTCTCTCGCCATTGTTGCGTACTCACTGACTGCCAGCAGGACAGCTTTCAGTCTTACCCAATCTGATTGGTGTCGTGTTTGTGTCTCTCCTCCACACAATGGCCCTGTGTTTCGTGTTCAGATGAGCTGCTAATGGGCCTGGAGTCTGTTCAGTACGTTTCTCTCCAATTCTCATTGTCTGTGAAACTATTACATAAGCGATTGTGAGCAGCTCCTCCATCTCCTCAGCAGCTGCAGAATACAGGCCATCTGGGAGTCTGTGTATGTATGTGTGTGTGTGTGTGTGTGTGTGTGCACATACACGGTTACTGAGGTAATACACGTACATTCACAAGCATACACCCATGCTCACAAACACACACATGTTTTTTTGTTTGTTAAAGATGAAGTATTAATGCCACAGTACAGGCAAAAACAGAATACCCTACTTGGGGTCTTGTGGCCAGGAGGAGGCTGGACTCACGTAGGCCTCGTAGTCACATGACTGGAAGATGAGTTTCTCTGGCTGATGCTGCCAGTACTGCACCGGCGTTGATGATGTCGCCACGTTGGGTGGCCGCAATGTGATTGGCTCGCACCACTCGCCTTGCTGAAATCACACATTTTATCCTCACACGAAATTAGATTTATACACAAAAATTGAAACTATAAATATAGATTTAGAAAACAATACCTTTTTAAAAAGCTCCTGAACCTTTAGCTCCTGAATGAAAATCCAGGTTTTTAAAACAGATGCATTGGTAATCTGTAGAGAATTTTACCTTGACTTGCGGTCTGGCATTGATTAAAGAAAACCATACCACTTCAGATGCTCCTAAACCCAGAACTAAACTGAAAAAATTATCCCATTATCATCTCCCTTACCTATCAGTATATTTAAAATCTTTAACTTTAACTAAAGGTACATGCAATCTGCTGGCAAAAAAAAACCTCACACGTACTAATGAAACAGGAATGTGGCCAGCAAAAAAATGTGTATAGTATGTAACCACATTGACAGACGCCCTGTTGACAGACGCCGCGTTGACAGACCCACGTTGACAGGCGCCTTGTCGGACCGCGTACCCATCTTCACTCAGTGACTAGGAGCGTTTTTGTTTGCTTGATGGGCGCATTGGACTGAGGAAGGAAGATAACCGGGCACTTAATGCCCCCTGGAACAATGTGAGGCTGCTTCAGGGTTGTGGGAGTTCGCGGGCCTCTATTAGTGAACAATTCACACCCGGAGCAGACGCGTATATGTGAGGCCTGGGCAAATAATCATTCAGATTACACTCAAATGTGCCGGTTGAGCCCAAACCCCAAAAAAGCATTCCTACGTTTATACCACGTCAGGTTCGAAAACCAAAAGGTGTGTCCAGGTATTATAAGCGAGCATTTATGGTATTTGACACAAATCTCATTAGTCAAACTTATATATTTTAGCATACATAAATATTTATATCCCACTAATACAATGACTGCATCTCTCTGCAAGCCTTTCTACTGACACAGAAAGAGTAGTAGTAGAGAGTAATAGTGAGCGGCAGAGACTGTCAACTGAACCGAGACCTGGGCTTCAGTGTCAGGAGGAAGTTCAGAACTAAGGTCAAAACTTGCACGCACACACACACCTCTCTGCCGTTCTAAACCTCTGGTGTTTGGTTCAAAGTTGTGTAGGAGGAGTACCCACTAACTCACATCCTTTTGTTAGGGAGGGTAGCCCTTTTAAGTCAATTAAATATTTTTGCACGCATGTGGGTAAGTGTAAAAATAACATCACAACACAATGATATTCATAATTGTAATATTATAATAATCTTATATTAAACATTACAATATATGGCAATTAGAGTCAAAACGCATGCCAGTCATTAGGCTATCTGCCTCCCCGGCATACAGCTGGTGTTCGATAACAGTGCAGGCTCTCAGTAGGACCGCCAGTCATCTATCACCGTTGTGGATATTCTCACCGTGGCCTTCACCGCTAACACGAACAAATGGCAAAAGAGCAAAATGTCGACCAAAAAAAGCAGCAGCAAATGGGAAGTCTTTTATGTCTTTTATGCCTATTGTGACATCCCCTCTGGTGCTGGTGAGCGGAGCAGACAAGGCCGTGGATGTGTGTCGACAACGTCACCGTGGTTACCACTCTCTCCTCCTGGGCAACGCTGCTCTCCCGACACGGTTAAAGGTTAAGCCCAGAGGTGGCCGCCCATCCTGAGCGGGTCGCCACGTTTGAGGAGTCGCAGGGCTGAGACCAAAGGCCTTTCGCTTCAGCCAAAGCGCTCACTCCGTTAAGACCGGAACCCTCGGTGTCTCTGCAATGTCTCTTTGATGTCTCTGCAATAGTGTGACTGACTGAGCATCCTTGATTAAGGATGCAGGCCTTTACACTGTACCAGACATTGCTGGTGGCTAAGACTGATTCCATTCCCCGTAAATGGCATGAGACTACTCCTGTTCCCCCGAACCGTCCCTCTGTAGCCCCCCCTCTTCAGCACGTCAGTATGAATGTTGTGCCCCTGGCAAGGTCCACTGCATATCGCAAGTCATTGAGTTTAACCGACAGAAAAACATATTTTTCTAACATAATCTCATGGTCAGTTTTTTGTCTGTGTGTGTGGTTGTGTGTGTGTGCGTCTGCTTCTTTTAGTTACCTGTACATACTATAAACGCCTCAGGAGCTTTTTGTCTGACCAGACGTAATTAAACAAATCTGTTTGCTTGAAATAATCAGGATGCCAGTTCCAACAACCATGTCCAACGACATCAGAAAATAAACGTTTTTAGAACCCAGACTTTACAAGAATTTTAATAATAACATCTGCTACATGGTGTAGATTTAAGACATCCTCTTAGCAGTCCATTCTGACTGAACATCATTCGGTCATCCAGTTTCCCCCTACTGTCCGCAGCAGAACTCCCAGTCAGCCCCCACAGCAGCGGCGGAGACGTCAGCAGTGTGGGAAAGTCCCAAAGAGCAGAGAGACTGTAAACGTTACGCTCGGCTACGCCTTCGAGCCGGTGGTAAGCAGGAGAGATCTCCCCAAAGAGCCTCCGAAAAGAGAGGGAAGGAGGACTGTAGGTGAGAGCAAGAAGCGCAGTAGCAGCCTCGCTGGCTGGCGGATGAGAGTTGCCTGATTGTGGACCGACTCCTGCCCCCTACTGGCGGAGGCAGAGAGGCACACGCTTAGTCGGGTGATTGTAGAAGAGTGGCAGCAGCATGGTGCCCACAGGAGAAAATTTGAGGTGAGAGAGAGAGAGAGAGAGAGAGAGAGAGAGAGAGAGAGAGAGAGAGAGAGCAAGAGAGAGAGAGAGAAAGAGAGAAAGGGAAAGAGAGAAAGAGAGAGGCAGCATCGTCATGCAGCAGCCACAGTTACCGGTGGGCGGCGAGAAAGGTTGCAGGTCCCACGGCCTGCAGCTCCTGGTATGGCGTCCAGGGGGCGCTCCGAATGGCGTATACACACACCATCGATCGGCCCGTTGGGTGTACACTAGAATATGGTAGTCTCATACTTGGTGTTGGCTCCCCTCTTGGCCTCTTGTCCAGGCTCTACTATCCACGGAACATTTGCGTGGCCTTTCTGATCCATGGAGGGCTGTTCCATCTGAGAGGGAGGTAGGTAGGCCTGTCAGTTAGAGTACACGCACACAGGCACGCACACACACACACACACACACACACACACACGCAGGCGCGCGCGCGCGCACACCCGCGCATGCAAGGGGATTGCAGCACAGTGCTGTACAAACAGCTCTCATTAATCACGTTTATCATTGAGAGACAGTTGGGAGGGAAAGATCAAGGGTTTAAGTTTGGGGAACAAACACCTAGCTCTCCATTCCACCATACTTAGCCACCTTCTAAGTGCTGAAGAACGCTCACACACAACTGCATTCACACATGCGCCAAAAACCACAACAAACCAATATGGTGCTCCTGATCTGTCTATATAAACTAGAGTTCACACATACACAGATTCCATTTGCTCATAAATTAGAAATGGTCACTGTGATCATGACTGAACATAATGGTATAGATATATGCGTGACTGACAGGTTGCAGTGAGAAGGTCGCAGGTGAGCAGGTGAAAGGTCAGGTCAGGTGCATAACCAGAGTGACATGTGAGGAGGTCGCAGGTGAAAGGTCAGGTGTATGACCTGAGTGACACATGAGGAGGTTGCAGGTGAAAGGTCAGGTTTGACGTATAACCTGAGTGGCACATGTGGAGGTCACAGGTGAACAGGTGAAAGGTTAGGTCTGGTGTATGGCCTGAGTGACACATGAGGAGGTCGCAGGTGAAAGGTCAGGTCTGGTGTATAACCTGAGTGACACGGGAGGAGGTCGCAGGCGAAAGGTCAGGTCTGGTGTGTAACCTGAGTGACATGTGAGGAGGTCGCAGGTGAAAGGTCAGTTCGGGTGCTGGTGGTACTCACAGACTTGCGGATGTTGATGCGAGGCTTGGGGATGGGTTTGATGGGCTTGTTGTCAAAGCTGTCTGGCAGCGTGGATGAGCCGTGAGCGCTCCGCCTGGCCTGCAGGGCCAGCTGGTACGCCACCTCGAAGGCCTGCCCCAGTGTCAGGATGATCTCATAGGCCTGGTTCTGCGTCACGAGAACACAAAGGGACACGTCACTGCCCAACATCACACTTGCTTTCAAGTCATCCGACCCTCCTTGCTTCAGCCTGGATGCCAGTGGAAAAGAAAAGGTGGCACTTGTTTGCAGTGCAGTGCCCAGTGCTGACGACAGGGGACGATACTCACCACGTCGAAGGCTGTGAAGACGTGGCAGTAGTGATGGCTGGACTTTAGGTCCTTAGTGATGTAGGCCAGCGTGGAGAGGTCCTCGGGGTCTTGGGCGGCGCAGGAGATGTTGCGGATCTCGTGTTCGGCGATGATGTTCTGCCAGTCAGGGAGACGCCACGTCTTTTTAAACGCTTTTTAAACATCATGTCTTTTTAAACTTTTTCTTTTTTATACTAGCTAAGCAGCTAAGTGAAGAGAGACCTGATGCATGGGGTTTCCTCAGAGAACGCCAACGAGAGGCATGTTTTACCTTGTTGGTGGCGTCGATGAACTTCACTCCCTTGTAGGAGACGGAGAGGATGATGGTGGGGATTTTCTTCATCGGATCCATGGACTTCTTAGTGAGACAGAGTGAAACATTTCAGATCAGTAAACAGCCATTAACACCATGCCGAGGCTGTTTAACAGAAGACCCGGTTCCCATCGAACAACTTGAACGCAGAGATTTGCACGACAACCCACACAAAAAAAGAAACCCACAATCACAGGGGATATAAACAGAATAAAAAAAAATAAAAAAAACCTATTACACGGTGAGAAACTGAAATAAGCAATCGTTTGCATTCAGTTTGCAAGATAAAGCAATCTCAATCTTCTCCACTGCTTCGGTGGCAGGACCGGAGAGAGAATAGCGCCGCTCTTTGTAATTCTGCGTGCGGGTTGGACGTGAGGCGGCGTCAGCCTCGCGAGCTGCAGCAACATCTGTCACGGCGCGCGGCAAACAAAGACCCAGAGTGTTTACTTCAGCATTTTCTCCTGTCAAAATCTCTCACCGCGTCTCAGCCCAAGGGGCGAACGGGTACTGTAATACATTTGCGTCGGGTTTTTTAATGAACCGTCGTGTCAAGCAGAGAGCAGTGAAGGGGAAACTTTAAAGCAAAAGAAGAGTAGAATTGAGGCTCATTGTGATGAACGCTTTTTTCTGCTACCAGGGCAGCTCAAGAACGTGGAGTGGGAAATAGTAAAATGTAAATATTTAAATTATATATTATAATATATTCAAAAACTGAAAAGGTGAAGTTTAACCGAATTGAGGTTGAGAATTTTGTTATACAAGTAAGATTGCAGGTGAGTATGTGACTGCGTGTGTGCGCGTAAAGAGTCTCTTTGCTTGCATTATAATAATGGGGAGTGTGTAATTGGGTATGTACGCGTGCGTTTAAGCATGTGAGTGCGCGCACATACGAGTTTGTGGATGTGCGCGGAAGTGCATGTGCAGTCTGTGAATTAGCTCATGTGCGAGCATTTATACGAGTGTGTAAGCATGTCGGTATAAGTCAAAAGTATGCAAGTGTGTGTGTGTGCGTGTTCTCCTGCTGATTTAGATTCACAGTGCCAAGAAGAAGGCTATACTCCTCTAGTAATTTTATGATAGAGCCCTTCAAGTCACTCACGGCAGTGGTATCAGTGTTCCCTCACAGTGACATTGATGGGACCTAAAGGGAACGACTGGCCGATGGATATCTAAGCCTGTACTCCAACATCTCTGGCAGGTAGAAGTGCAGCCCCTGCATGCGTGGAGGTCCACGGAACCCTTACCCTCATCTTTGCGCAGGCTTCGTGAGTGGACTCCGTTCCCCTCAGCTCTTTCACCTGCATAGACCCCAAGTACTGAGGAGGAGAGGAGAGCAGCGTCACGTCACTATAGTAACAATAGTCGCACAACAATGAGCCGTGAAACGGAGGCCTTCGTGTAATTAACCCCTTACAAGGACAAACAAGCAGAAAACGCTGTGAAGTTGTTATTGTAACCCTAAAACATTACATTACAAATGGCTTATATAATGGCCCCTCGAGAGCCTGGATTTATCAGAGCAGATATGCCAAATCTTCGAGAGAAGTTGGTGTCATGTGACCACAATCTTACAAAACCTGGCGGCCATGAAAGCTTTGAGTATTTATTCTTCCGAGCCAATGCAGCAGCCCAGCGATCGCGAAGATACTATTTCTGTTTCTGGGAGCCACGGTTATGACAGTAACCCAACACTCCCTTTCAAATGCGAAATACGTAACCACGCTATCGTAACCTACGCTATCTTTACCGTCTCGTGAGCCACAAACACCGAATCCAGCCGTACACCTATGCGTAAGTGGTTGGGTTGTCTCCACCAGGAGAGCGCCCAAAGGCTCTTGAACCGCGGTGATTTTGCGGTTGTGCCATCACTGCATCCTTCAGGCCCTGAAGCCTCTGCAATGTCACCGGTGGAAGAGCTTTGCCTGTCTGAAGGCCGCTATCCGTAATACCCTGTCGTCCAACAGAGCAGAGAGCGTGGACCGGGAATACATCAGTCCCAAGTAGTGTGCTACCTGAGCTGGAGCTGGCCGGCTCTTAGCATGGCTCATTCTCAGGCTCAGCTTGGAGGTATGATCGGTAACGAGCCACTTGTGACGTCACAAGCCGCGTCAAGATGCCTGCTCCCGGGACTGGAAGACTGGCGCAGATGAGCCAGTCTCCAAGGTAGCTCGGATCGTGACGGCCACAAATGACTGTAGACAAAGGCAGCCAAATTCTTGCCACCCGTCGCTTGTTTGATAAGCTCTGCCTGCTTTAAGAAAGTCCTCGATATAAGCCCACCCAGCTGATCAGAGCCAAGCCCCCACATGGCTGAAACCTGTATGGGACCCTCCCTCTGTCCTCCAAAGCCCTGTGAAGCTACCCCAGAGACACAGTCTGGTTGTCATGACCCTCGGCATGAAATTAGACTGGGTGCAGGGGATGCTGGGAACAGATCAAAAAACGACTGTATTAGCATAGGAGTAGATCAACAATACACAGAAAAGCAGGGGAGTATTTTAAAAGTACTCAGCCTAGATGCTCAATTCTGTGCATCTGAGGGAGAAAAAAAACAGACGAACTGTCATGGCTGCCAGATTTTATAGGATCGCTGTCACATGACACCAAGTGCTCTCGCAAGATTGGCTCAGATAATTCTGGATCTTGAGGGAATTAACCTTTTGTGATGGTTTCATACCTGTTCACAACCCCTGCTGATGGTTCAGAAAAATCTTACAATCCAGAAATTTAAAATTTACCACAGAAGACTCATTTTGCTCAAATGTCCGTTTGCTTAAATGTATTTTTTCGGTGACAGCGTTACCGTCTGGTTATTCTGTGGTGTCTCATTATTCTCCGCCCAGCCTCGTCCGATGACATCTCCCGTGTAAAGGCTCACACGAGACAGAACAACTCGGCACCAGACCAGCACAGTGCCAACGTGAGGATAATCCCTCCTAAATAAACCCTGGCGCTGCTACCTCACCTCGCTGCTCATCTCACTCTGACAGCCCCGGAGTCTCGGCGAGGGGCGGCTGACTACAGGCACCAGATGGGAGCGCACTAATTAAAAAAGGAAGATAAATGCAGGCAGGGCCAGACATTGCTAAGTGAGGATTTCCGGAATGAGGAAATTATCTCTTCTCCCCCTCTGTTCTCTCAGTATGGACACTGGGTTAGCTTCCAGCTCCACGTGGGGCTTGTTTGTGTGGAGACCCAGAGGCACAGACAGGAGAAACGTTCTCCCCGCACCACAGGTTTCAGGTGGAGTATTAATACCACGGCGCAGGAGACGCTCCTGTCTCTGCAGCAGAAAGCCATCAAGAAGCACCGAATGCCCAACTTGGGGTCTTGTGGCCAGGAGGAGGCTGGACTCACGTAGGCCTCGTAGTCACATGACTGGAAGATGAGTTTCTCTGGGTGATGCTGCCAGTACTGCACCGGCGTTGATGATGTCGCCTCGTTGGGTGGCCGCAATGTGATTGGCTCGCACCACTCGCCTTGCTGAAATCACACATTGTACAAACAAAGCGATCACATGTCTGTACAATGACCTAAATTGCACTTTTTATAAAATAAAACTACAAAAAAGTTTACAACATGAATTCAAATAAAAGGTTTAAAACAGTAATGTTAAAAAAGTTTAACTTAATGTAGAGAAAATCTGTACATGAGAGAACATATACAATATTCAAACTTGCCCATGCTTTTCCCAGGACCTTCCAAAGTTAAAATCACTCCAGAAAGTCTTAAGAAATTAGGAACCATGTGTGTCAAGCCACTGAATGTGAAAAAAGGTTCTTAACTTTATTAAGGACATTTTGTCCTACAGCTTTAAGACCAAAAGTAATTAAAATGATTTTACCTAAATTGTCAGATATTAAAGAGACCTCCCAGCCTCTTCAAGCTGGGTTCGAGTCAGCGGCAGATGGCCGCACCTGGTGATTATTCCAATCCTGTCATGGTTACACCAGAGTGTCCCAGGATATTAAAACCACCTCTGCCTCCGCACTCAGTGGCTTGGCCCTTATAATGAAACGGTGCTTGTGTAATTAAACAGAGAGTAAATCGCCGCCAGCCTTCATTCTTACTCCTGCAGAACATACGGAGGTACAGAAATTAGAGGATACCATTGGACCAAGCCAGATAGGGGGATGAGGGGTTAAGAGAAGTAGAAATTGAGTCCAGCTCTTTCTTTAAAGGACTGAGAGTTTGGGCCTCTGCTGTGTGGCTAGGAGGACTTCTTCAAGTGCTGCTCATCCTTGCAAGAACTCTTTTTTGAGTCCTTCAAACAATCAAGATTTCTCTATACTCTATGATTATCCTTCAGAAACAGAATACAGCTTGAATAAATAGCCACGCTATTTCACTCACTCCTGTTTTTCCTGTTCTATAAATAATTTATAAAGCAATCATCTACTGGAGAGTCAAGTGATTTTCCTAATGACTAACCCTTCATCTGACCTCTGTGACCTCTGTGGTATCAATGTTCCCTCACAGTGACATTGAAGGGGGAAAAGCAGGGCTTTATCAATAGTCCAGTTCTTTACTGTGTGACCCGGTATCCTGACTCCCCTCTGCAGACCCTCACAGCCCCATCCACTAACTGTTGATGGAGCCCGGCACTACAACCCCACCGGATCTGCAGACTTTGACCACACGTTGTGCACATACACAGGGATTATTTTGGACTCCTGGGATTAACCGTTCAGATTTTGTCTTCCCCCCGAACATGACAGCATCATCAGGGCTTTAAACAGGGATTTAAACTGCAGTGACGTGAGGCTGACTCCATGTCCCGTCAAAGCTACATCAAAAGGTTCCTTCCCTTCAAAAGAGCACGTTTTCAGCGGCTGTTCGCAAACGGCTTAGAAGAGAAGGCTCTGAGAGACGTCCGGTTCACTTCAGACTTCAGACCCGGAGATTTTCTAGGGCGCACAAAAGGTTCGCCGCCCTTTTTTTTAACGACGCGTCACGCAGGTGGGTCCGACAGCACCGAGCCACTGATACACGAGCTCACCTGCGCCATCTGTCTCTCCAGCTTGGACCGCGGCATGTCGTCGTAGTAGCTGTCGTTGCGCCGCCGCCAGGCGTCAGCTTGCATAATGAGCTGCTGTACGTCCAGTAAACCGGCAGTGAGCGACGGGGAGAGCTGGGGGGGCGTGTTGTTCCCGCCCGGCTCCTGCGAGGGGAGGGGGGTGGGTCACTGTAACCTCTGTTTGGTTTAACTGCTTTAAAGCACCACACGTGAAAACGCACAAGCAGCATCCATCCATCCATCCATCCATCCATCACGTCAAACTGACAAAGCTTTCCTTTGGCTGGCAGAAGATCCACGGCTGGATCAGATGATCAGCTGCGTCTCAGCAACACTGACCACCGCTCCACACTTACCACTGCTGCTCCAACCTGCTCCACACACAACATCGCGTGATCGCGTCTTACACTGATCGCTCAGCTCATCAACACCATCAAACAGAATAATTAAGCATGGATACTAAAGAGTGGATAATCCCTGCCATGGTTCAATGTCATCACGCATACAGGGATTCTATTCAATGAATATGAATAGGCTGTACTTAAATCATGTTCTTCAGCAAGGTTCAGGAGAATGGGCACCCACACACTGGATGAGCTGAACACCAGGAGGGTTGCCGTATCAACACGGTGTTCTGTTCCCCTGGAGATGAATCACATTTCCCTGCTTCAGGCCCTTGGAGGAGGAGTGAATCAGGCCCAACGTGGGGAGTGGTGTCCTTCAGTGTTTCCACTCATTCGTGAAATGCAATAAGAACAGAAGGCCAGGTGTGAGACCTGCCTGAGCAGGAACAGCCGGGCCCTAACTTGGAGTGGCAATGAGGACGTTTGTAATCCAAGGTCCTCTAGTGGGAGGACGCGCGTACACACACACTCTCCCTCCCTCTCATACACATGCACACTCTCCCTCTCATACACAAACAGTCTTTCTCTCCCTCTCATATACACACACGTTCCCTCTCATACACACGCACACTCTCCCTCCCTCCCTCTCACACACACACACACACACACACTCTCCCTCTCATACACACGCACACACACTCTCATACACACGCACTCTCCCTCCCTCTCATACATACACACACTCTCCCTCTCATACACACGCACATTCTCATACACACGCACTCTCCCTCACTCTCAGACACGCACACTCTTGCTCCCTCTCATACACATGCACACTCTCCCTCTAATACACGCACTCTCCCTCCCTCTCATACACACGCACACTCTCCCACCCTCTCATACACATGCACACTCTCCCACCCTCTCATACATACGCACACTCTCCCTCCCTCTCATACACATGCACACAAACAGTCTTTTCTCGCTCTCACACACACACATACGTTCTCTCTCGGTCTCTCTCTCTCTCTCAATAATACATGTACGTGTCTGGGCCCCTGACTGGAAATCGATCCTGGGCCCCTTAACAGCCGCATATGAGCACAATTTAGATGAGAAACAATAAGCTCAGGGAACCAATAAAACTCTTGCCTCCACTTTAGGGGCTGACGTCACCATCTGTGGCGAACTCGTCCTCCACAAGCTCCACCACTCACACACAGATGCGAACAGCGCCACCGCCCAGAGACCGAGCCTGCCCTCTGGCCCCCTGTGCAGATCTGCGCCGCCGCCGGGGCTCCCTGGGAAAGATGCCATCTGTGACTGAGGCTGCTGTTCGTCCACAAACCACCCTGGGCGCCCTGGGCAAGATCTCATTAAGCGGGGAGTAAACAAGGCCAACACTCACACGCAGTCAGAGAGAAAAAGGGGGACGGCTCCATCCTTTATTCCCCTTCTCCTAATTTGGGTTTGAGAACTGCTGAAATCCATAACACTCTTTGTGGCAGCTGGAGAGACACCTTCACACATACACACTCTGTTTCTCGCAGGCAGGCAGACAGACAGACAGACAGATGCACTGAATGCAGGACTATGGCCCTGTCGGTGCAATGAGAGGAGCTTTGCAATTTATTTGCTCGGCTTGTCTAAACCATCATCAGACGTGGTCTGTGGTCTGGCCTTAGCTGACCCAGAGGCATGAGAGGCAGAACCTCCCCCCGACCCCTCACCTCTGACCCCCGACCCCGAGTCACAAAGCACAGAACATCCCTGCAGCTCCTTGTACCTTTCAGGTTCAGTCCTCTGGCGTGGAGAGGAACCAGTGTGTCAGTCTTACCCTTAAGGAGATCGCTCGGGGGGGCTTTTGGCGCGGGTCTTCGTGGAGACGGTCTCCCAGCGATGCCAAAATCCGCTTCCTGTGTCCTAACGGCGTTATCTTTAACACCTGCGAGAAGAGGGGCATTTCAGACCGGGTGAAGGTGAAGACATTACTTTCCTCAGAATGTAATCAGCAGTAGCGGCTCAGCGTCATTGTTACCCAGAGTGACTTTATTCTTTACAGAGTGGAAGGTTAAATAGCTGGACATTACTGAAGCAATTCAGGTTTCCAATGGATACAACAGCAGTGCCTGGGTTTGAAGCTTGCCAGAGGAGAAACACCAGCTGGTAACAATGCACACACAAATACCTCAGAGATCCTCAGTCTCACTGTGGTGTGTGTGCGTGTGCGTACAGTGCGCGTGTGCGTGTGCGTGTGCGTATGCGTATGCGTATGCGTGTGCGTACAGTGCACGTGCTTGCTGCTGGCTGGTGCACACACATTCACCCTTATTTCAGCAGTTCAGTCTGGCTGCTTTAACAAGAGTGGCACAATGCGGAGATGCATTTAAAGTACGGAAATGCATTCACCAAATATCTAACACCGCACTGCACCAGGAACAAAATTATTGTTAAAATAGGATTTTCATTAAAATATAATTTACGTGAACAACAAACATCCTAAATCTGCCAAAACACAAAGCTGCACAGATCAGCACAGAGGAGGACAGAGGAGCACAGATCGGTACAGAGGAGGACAGAGGAGCACAGAGGAGCACGGAGCAGCACAGAGGAGCACAGAGGAGCACAGATCGGCACAGAGGAGGACAGAGGAGCACAGATCGGCACAGAGGAGGACAGAAGAGCACAGAGGAGCACAGAGGAGCACAGATCGGCACAGAGGAGGACAGAGGAGCACAGAGGAGCACGGAGCAGCACAGAGGAGCACAGAGGAGCATAGAGGAGCACAGATCGGCACAGAGGAGGACAGAGGAGCACAGATCGGCACAGAGGAGCACAGATCGGCATAGAGGAGCACGGAGCAGCACAGAGGAGCAGCTTTCAGAGGAAAGCGTTTATTCCCCCTTGTGCTCAGTTCAATCCAAATGCATCACTGGCCACACACACGTTATGCTACTTCTTGCCAAAACATTACAATCGTTACTAAAAATAATTAGTATTCCTTTGAATAAAAAATGTTTTTAAGAACTTCAAATCTTTAAATATTCAAACATCTCTGTCAAATAAAAATCATAAATAATAAAATAAAAATAAATAAAATATATATATAAAAAGACAAACTTCAAACATATGACAACAAGAGGCAGATAAACAGAGCAGTTATTTCACACGACCCCTTTCTTCCCCTAGAAGGACACTAATTTCCTGACTGGCTGGTAGTGTGGGGCTGTGTCTGTAAGTGTAATGAAGAATGTGTCTCTTACTTTGCTTCACCTTTTCTGATAGAATGAAGCTCTGTCTGTGCATAGCCAGCCTCCATTGGCTTCCCAATTAGTGGAACAGCGATGTCTGTATCGTATAATAATCTGGTGGATGTGCCAGCGTTTCTGTGCTGCTCTGTGTCGAAGCTGTGTGACATCAGAGGGGGTTAGAACTGTGAGCCACGGGATCAGCCTGGTGACGGGATTTCTCTTTTTTCATTCTCGCCCTCCCTCTCTCCCTACCCCCCTCCCCTTCGCCCCCAAGTCCCAAAGCAGCTTAACGACAGCTTAAACACACCAGAACGAGCAATTAACCCTCCGATGCCCCACATAGAGTGACAGTGACAGTGAGAGCGAGAGAAACGGAGCATGAGACAGAGAGAGAGAGAGAGAGAGAGAGAGAGAGAGAGAGAGAGAGAGAGAGAGTGTGTTTATATACTGAGTGTATCCGATATAGCCCAGGCATTTCAACACAGACGATAGACTTTACTTTAAATGTAAATCTCTTTTATCCATTCAGATACAGAAAAGTTGGGAAGTGGTAGGGATTTAAGGGACGCAAATAAAATTCTTCCCCTGGAAGTCTTCTCACAGGGCTCGTTATATCAATGCTTAGGTCCTTCAGAGAGAGCAACATAATCTGTGAGTGCTTTAATTTTATGTGACATATACGTACAAACAAAAATACTTTTTGTTTCCTGTTTCAGCATTTAGTAACGGTAAAACTGGCTGTTGTCGGTGACGGCAACAGAAAGGTATAAACCAGGCCAACATTTATAGAGGCCGCATCCCGTTGCTCGGGGACTAGGGTGTGAAAACTCAATTACCGATTGGTGCTAATGTGAGATACCAATTCCTCTGGTGTAGATCACAGCTGTTACATAAACAGGCAGCCACTACACAATTCTCCAGTCATTCTAAACTCAAAGCAGCCAGTGTCAATGTGTGAGTTTAGCAGAGCCCTTTCCAGTATCTGTTTAGCAGTGGTTAATTAGTTAGGTTCACTGTACTCTGGACCAGAGGATCATGACAGCAGAATGTAGTACTGGTTAATTAGTTAAGTTCACTGTACTCTGGACCAGAGGATCTTGACAGCAGAGTGTAGTAGTGGTTAATTAGTTAGGTTCACTGTACTCTGGACCAGAGGGTCCTGATAGCAGAGTGTGGTAGTGGTTAATTAGCTAGGTTCACTGTACTCTGGACCAGAGGGTCACAAAACAAACATGGAAGCTGAACTGGATTAAACAGCTGGTGTTTTTGTTTGATAATACTTTGATAAGCATCTGTAAATGTAATGTAAT
Source organism: Hiodon alosoides (assembly GCA_025775065.1). Classification (NCBI taxonomy): domain Eukaryota; kingdom Metazoa; phylum Chordata; class Actinopteri; order Hiodontiformes; family Hiodontidae; genus Hiodon; species Hiodon alosoides. The sequence goes on from JAOYSI010073194.1 coordinate 19,369, forward strand.
AACAGAGGAGTTATCCATTATACATAACATTCCTTATCAATTAACTAACTTCCAGCTTGAACTCCTTGCCTTTAGGTTATAACCAACCCAAAACCAAGGGTTGTGTGCAAATGTGCAGAGTGAATAGGGACAGCAGTAGAGCTGGGTTGGAGGGATCTGGACCTTCAGGGCTTCTGTAGAAGTCTCACTCAGTGCCCTGGCTGCAGTCTCACTCAGTGCCCTGGCTGCAGTCTCACTCAGTGCCCTGGCTGCAGTCTCACTCAGTGCCCTGGCTGCAGTCTCAGTTTTCACACAGCATCTGTAATATCGCTGATCCTCTGCTGAACCAAGACAGAACAGAGGCGATAATCTGGTTTCTAAAAGGAGTGCAAAACCCAGATCAGTAGAGCAGGCTTCTTACATAAACTCTATCAAAGGGAAGAGTGAACTAGCAGAGATACACAGACACACAGACTATGGCTCACCCACCCCTACACACTATGGCTAACCCACACATACAAACACACACACACACACACACACACACACACACACACACACACACACACACACACACACACACACACACACTCTGCCTCAAGGATATGAACAATGTGTACAATCAGCGTCTGCTCCCCATCAGAAGAGGTCAATTATGCTGAAACTATTGGCTATCTTAACGGAATGTGAACTCAAAGATCATCGTCTTAACTTCCTAGGAACAGACAGACCCTTCTCCTAACTGACTGGAACAAAACAACCCTTTTCCTAACTGACTGGGACACGAGACCCTTCTCCTGACTGACTGGGACACTGAGACCCTTCTCCTGACTGACTGGGACACAGAAACCCTTCTCCTAACTGACTGGGACACAGAGACCTTTCTCCTGACTGACTGGGACACAGAAACCCTTCTCCTAACTGACTGGGACACAACAACCCGTCACCTAACTGACTGG
>JAOYSI010073197.1:0-17500 GCA_025775065.1 Hiodon alosoides
AACACACACCACCCCCCCCCCCTCCTCCCTCCGCCCCCCCACCTCTTCCGCCTGTGCCGGGGGGGGGGGGCGGGGGGGGCGGGGGGGGGCCCCCCCCCGTCCACTCAGGGCCATTTTTTATGCACTTTTGATCATGTGGTTGACAGCGCTGGTAGCTGGCAGTATGGACTGTTGAACAAAAGGTTGAAAATGGTGATGAAACCCAACGGCAGGCTACTCTTGACAGTCAGATCATGACAAGCACGCCGCCATTCGCCAACGGCCGTCATTCAGAGCCTCTCCAGCCCGCTCAAACCGTTGCATAGCGACTAAGTGGGGGGGGGTCAAAGGTTAAGCACTAAGAAGACAGCAATGAAAGGCAACTGTCATGCACCAGTGCCTGCTGCGAGGCAGAGGATTGGTTGTCTGCTGAAGAACATGCAAAGCACACTCATTCTGTCCAGCCAGGTACCCGTCTCGGGGCCCTAAATGAGACCATTGCCAATTCATGAAAAGCACAAGCTGACAGTGTGCCAGTCAAACTGTCGGCTGTAAACCAGGTTCCTTTTCCATCTCAAATCACAAATGCATGCAAAGTCTGGGCTCATGGACTAAAGTGCAGAAGTAAGGTGAGAAAAAAATAGAATACAAAGCCATTTAACACAAAGGACAATTTAAATAATTTGGTTAATTATTAGGCCTCTGTAAAGACTGGAAAAGGCTTTCAATAGTCACTCCTTCCCATTATTATCAATAAATGAAATGAAATTAAACATCTAGTGAGTATAGTATCCGGCCTTGATCTTATACATGAGAAGATACATTATTAACTAACAATAGAATACCAAGTGATAAGTGAAATTCTCGGCTTGTTCCGGTGTACCAGTGCGCTTCAACCTAAGTTAAAGACAGAGGTTTATTTCTGGATTGCCAATGGACTATTCCAGCTGGCATGGAGACCCAGAGTAGTATTAGTTAAAGTCCTGTCCTTACTTATTTAGTCTCCCGTGGGCAATGATGTGAGTGCCAGGTACTCTTGTAGAATTTCATTGCCATTATTAATGGAGAAAAGCATATGATCTACAAATTAACAGGAAATATTTATAGAGCCTTGTGAACTCCCCCCTGCAGGTTTTGTGAATGAGGGGTTTGGACTTATAATTGAGACCATATTTCAGGCAACACCTCGTGTATTCACGTGAAAGGTCAGCCCTTAATGCAGAAACTCACAAATAAACAGCCTTGGAATCACATCAGCGCTCAGTGGAGAGCATAAACACTGAAATTAGTTATTTAAGAGTCTGCTGTGGGCGAGCCTCAGCCCTCGCAGTATTTACTGCACCTGCAATTAAACATTAAAGAGTCTTTACTAAAGCAAAAAACTATTCTCATTATTGTCTGCACTGTGTGGAGGTGCTGCTTCGTTATTTGTGGATGCTTCAGGGAGCTTAAATACAACGTAAATAAATATGTAAAGCTCATGTGGCAAGGTTTAGGTCACCTACATGGTTATTAATGAGCAGAAATAGCTACAAGCCATAATCCCGGGTACCGGCGTGGGCCGCTCCATTGTTTTCCTGTGTGTTCCCCAGTTGTGCGACAGATGGCACTTTTACCCACCCACACCCTGGACAGGCTGCATCAGGGACCACCAACCAGCCTGTCAGTATCCACATCACGGCTGTCTGAAATATGGCACGCTAAACAAATTCAAATTAAAATGATCACCTCCCCAGACCTTAGACTTCAGTGGTTAATGAAATCCCTTAAGGTTTCGGCGCTCATTTTGGGTTGCTTGGTCATTCACATGTTTATTCAGCAGGTGTGTGTGTGTGTGTTTGTGCGTGTAAGGGGGAGGGGTGGTAGGGGCAGGGTCAGGTCTATGTTTTATTGATCACATTGATTACTGCATGTAAACACGGGTCATTTAGACCGGTACTTCATTTAATCTGATGGGTAATCTTCCAAGACAGCCTAGATTACTTTCGTCATACCAAAGTGCAGGATTAACTAACAGCAGTATAACCCCAATAAAAAGAGTGTCTCCTAACACAGAGGGGTGGAGAGAGGCCTTGTCAATAGGTCATCCACTGAATGCAAATAGTAGCCTGTTCGGCAATCAGTACATCAGAGTAGATTAATTTTTCTTCTTTTGTAGTGATGGAGGTGGTGTTGGGGGTTGAATTTATCATACTTTGCTAGAAACATGATTATAGATAGAGGGTAGGTCATTGTCGATGTAATATGCAACTTTTACGAGACGTGATTAATATTTGATACAATTCATATCAACAAATGCTTATCAGTGGGAGGGGGTTAACTCGGATGATCCGGTCATTGTTAAAAAAACGAAAGAAAAAATGAAAAAAAAACTTTTTGACTTATATAAAAAATAACAGAATAAAAAAATATTTATTTATTACCTTAAATTTCACCACAACTTCAAATAATAGATGTCAAATGTAGCATTTCATTTCAATGTTCAAATAATAATAAATATTTATAAATAATAATAAATAAAAACACCAAAGGCAGTAATCTTAATATTAGCAGTCTTATTTTCAGGCCAAGTCAATCACTGTCAACAATTTTTACTGCTCACGTTCAGACAGCTGTGCTTTAAAAAAGTTTGACCTGACCATGAGGGCATGGACCCAAGAGTGAATAGGCTCATTCCATGTGCTGTGAACCCAGTCTCTGTAGACCCACATAGTTCATAAACACATTGACAAAGACGACAAGAGCAACTAATCAACCTCCATCCATAAACCAAATCAATGCAGCAGCAAAGGCCTCTGGGTCATGGAATATTACTACAAACTTCATATTCATTCATTGATCTAGTTTTCACAACAGTATATCATTGAACTCCAATGGGAACAAAAAAGGGAGCTATTTGTGAGGTCAACCACAGCATGGATTGATGTTGACATGATATTGATGGTGAGCAGACAGAAATGGCCAAATATCTCGATCAATACCTAGTTTCACTGTTACAGCCCTCCGAAGACAGACATATATATCTTCACAGCCGGAGAGATGGTAATAATGAAAATGAGAGATAAATGTTTCCCTTAAGGTAAACAATTTGATTAGCTGAGGGCAGAGGTGATGAAAGATATGCTGATGAGGAAACTTTACACCTTTAAATAAATGGCCTGAGGAGGACACGGAAGGCCACAAAAACGGCATGTCGCAATGCCTATTTATAACATCAGCAAGAGATCATATCCTGTTAATTCACTTTTTATTCTCTGGAGGGGTACATAGTTTTCAATCACGCAGTGTTAATTAATTATTAACTTTGGAGTAGGGAAATCCATAATTAAAGAAATAAACGTCGCCATCCCTTACTAGATTATTACAGATGAGTGCCATGTATTGGACAAAAACAAGTCATATCCCTCTGTGTGCCATAAGACATGCCATAGTTCTGCTTTACTAATATTGTTTTAAAAGATTGTAATCAAAGCTATTTGGTAAAAGTTGATGGTGACTAAGAAGAAATTGGCTTGCCTTATTCAGCAAAGTGCCACTACAGTGATCCGAGTCTTTTAAGCTAGCTAGCTGATTACACACTATTTTCTTAATTAAACGAAGGCTGCTCTTTTTGTGTGCGAAAAAGCCTGGCGAAAGCGGGCGCACCAAACTCTTCTCGGGGACCCTCCCGCTAGACCCTAAATCAGAGGGACATAAACAGGCCGACAGACCTCTCCCAGTGGGCAGTAAAAGGCCCGGGACACAGGCTGTGGCTGGATAAACACTTCCCCGGCGATAAGTAATTTTATAGAGGATTAGTTGCATGATGGGCTGATCAATACACGGCACCCCGGCCATTACGAATGCAGCAAGGAAATTGGTGCCTCTGGTAATAAAGCACTGTGTCTGGGCTCTCTTTCTTTTGCGGGGTCCATTTGTGTATTGGTTTAATGGCATCATTACCAGTGAGGGCAGTTTTGCCCCCCCCCCCCCCCCCTTTTTTTTTTAAACCAGCGGGAGTCTGATAAAGCCGGGAGTGGCACGTGGTGTACTTCTATTCTTCACAGGTCCTGAATGTAAATTTATTTATCATGGTCCGCATGTCACCTGTCTCCTAAGCGTGTTTTATGTGAGCGCCCTCCGCCATATCTCAATCATTTGCCCATTAAGGGCGCTTAGAAAGCTGCACAGTAACTAAAACGGATAAAGAAAACGGCTGGACCCAAATGAGCTGCTGATTCTGCGGGAAACGGACGCCACCTCTAGCTTAACATCGGCCCTGACATGACAGGATGATTGCGTTTAGACGTCATAAATTGTTCAGTTTGCATTAATTCGCGTTTTGTGGGGGGAATTGATTAACCGCGTTCGACTGTACGGCCACATAATCAGCTTTTGGCTCTCGAGTTTTGTTAATTTAACAGAATTGCCAAGGGAATCACAAGCCATTTTAATGAGAATTAAGGAATTAAATCTCAAGCAGCTTGTGCTAACTTTCCCAGGCAGAGAAAAGAAATGAACCACATCAGAGCGATGTGGAGCGAAGCTCAAGAACCTTCAGCTGGTGACCGTCTGCGGTCCTTTTCTGGATTTCTTTTCTGATCACCTATGTTTTTAGTTCGGTATTTGCTCTGCTTTAGATGCAGGTACTCTGGACATCTGCCCTCATACAAGGAATAAAGAAAGGGATCAGGAAAACAAATGTCTTTGGTACAAAACTGGAGAAAAGGGAAAAGGGAAATTAAGGAAATAATTATTAGAAAAACAGATCTATTTTTTACAACTATGTACAACAGGACAGACATTTGAAAAATCTAGTAACTGTCAAATGTTTAAATAATTTCAAGCGGACAGTACAGCTAAACACATTTTACTTTAAATAGCAAAAAGGGTAAAAAACACTCCACATAATCTCTAACTTCCTTATTTTGTGTGCAATTAAACTATTTCATATTAATCTGTTATTATGCACAAAAAATTTACACAACATCTGTTTAAGCATGTGCTATAGATCTAATTGCTTCAATGAGAACTTTTGTGGATTTGTTATTTGAATTCAATAGGAAATACAAGGTAATTAAACCTATATATACTTAGCAGACACCAGTTGGACTGTACAATCAAATCTGCCCTTGATTAGTTTAAAATAACACATTAGTACTTGCCACATTTGTACTTAAATTATGCAGCTGTTGAATGTGATCTTCCTTTTTTATTAATTACATTGCAGCATAGTATAAATAAATGGTATGCTATTATTATCTATTCACCCTACCACTAAGACATTTTCAGACATGATTAACTAGTCTGTAACTACTCAGCACATTTAACCAGTTACTAAAAATGTTTTTACTGTTTTGAGGATAGCCCCGAACGATATGCGGTTTAATTCATCCTTTGAACATTCCAAGGCCTTTCAAGCCTTTCCTGGTGAATGTCCGGTTAAAGCTATTTGTTTTAACCTGTTCATTTTCAAAATAATTAATAACAAGTAACAAAAATATTGTGTGGCTTATTATTTAATTATTGTAAACTGTGTAGCTTCGCAACAATATACAGCTGCGAAGACCACGTTTTTTTCTTCTTCTTCTGATATGCGGTTTTCCAGTAGTAGAAAAGGAAAAGAAAAAAAAAACATTTCCTCGCTTTGCCACTAACTGTACATTTCTTGGTCTCAGTTTTACCCCTTTTCCTTTTATTTGTCTTCCTTTATTCTTTGAAAAAAGTGGGGAGTAAAACCATTGGGTTTACACGGCTGATGGCCAGCTGGAAAGAGTTCTTCCTGCCGCTCATATGGTCACCACAGCTTCTTAAATAAACGGGAGGAACCACGTCCTACATAGTTTCTCCGCTGTCTTACATGATCCAAACATATGTGCCATTTGAAGCAGACCAAGTTTGTAAAAGGAGAAGCTCACTGTGCTGCAGAGTTTAAATCTGCTAGCATGTAGCTCCCAACTGACGTCGCAGTCGCCGTTTAAGTTAAAGTAGTTAGTCACACCCTGCGATAAGAAGTTCCAGTCTATCAAACTTTCTTTGCATTAACGCATTTTTCAAAGCGCTGAACAGATTGCTTAAAAAATGTAATGTAGAATACAGTCGGTTTCCTTTATTATGTATTATTATTATCATTAAGTGTATCAAGGCTGGTTAATATGCTTTTATTTCGCTTAAAATAAAATGAAAAGAAAGTGTAAAAGGCACAATGAACTAGCGTTCTGGCTCGTAAGTACCTCCGCCACTGGACTGTATTTGGGTGTGTAAATTGCTCCTCGATCCAACTCAGCCCGGCTCTGACGTTCAGATACACATACCTATCTCTGAGAGGAGCCCGACCAGTTGGGAATCAACTAAGAGGATTTCACCTGAAGAATGCATCGAAACGAAATATCACTAAACTTTTAAGATCCGGATTATGTCGGCTAACTGTTGCAATGGTCAAATACTAAAACAAGCGCCCTGTTTGTAAGTAGACAGTTCATCGCAACGTAAACAGTGCTCCTGAAAAAGAAACGGGAAGCCAGCTAGTTTATGGTGAAGTACAGTGTGTATTGTATTACAAATGCACGGATGTTTTTCTTTGCATCACGTTCCATCTATATTGCTGACCAATATCTTTAAAATTTGGTAGTTTAGTTAACTTAGGAGATGTTGATTTACTTATGCAAGTCACCTCGTGATTAGACAACAGCCATTTTAATATATCTCCAGGCTCCATTTAAACTACGTTTAAAAAAAAAAAAAAATCATGGTTACTTCAAGCACTCCCCATTTTTTTTTCCTGACAAAATACCCCATAACTGTAAGTCTAAAAGAACATCTGGTTAACCAGGAGGCGATTTAACCTTATTAGCGTAAAGAAATGTTAAAGTGATGTGCAGAGGGACATGAGGAATACTGTGGAGAAACAAGGCTTTCATGCCTCGATGTTTAAAGTCAGCTGCACCTGGTAATGCCTATATAAAACATGTCCTTACATGATAGACATCCATGCAGATGTTAAACAGGTGTTAGAGACCTAAAAGCTGAGGTGAGTCATTCCATGAAGTATAACAAAGCATTTTTCTGGTTATGGTGTAGCCTACGTCTCACACACACACAAAACATTATATATCGGTTTCTGTGATAATGGATCATGAAGCTGACTGGTGATAAATGTGATAAAATATCTTGAAGATTATGTTGTTGTTGTTTAAAAAAAAAATCTATATAAGGGTATTGTTTGAAGTTGTATGAGTTGCTGCTTGGACAGATGATTGTTCTTCATGTCTTGGAATTGTTTCAAAGTGTGTTTATCTGCGAGTGCAAGGTATGGGAGAAGGATTCGCATTTTAAAACCTTTAGGACGTAATTCCTAATGTTTGAAAATGCTAACCAAGCATTGTTTCTGCTCTTGCAGTGAGCACTGTCTAGCTGTTCACCCAAGGCCACCGGAGACGTGCTTCCAGGTATGATCCTCTGAAAGGTGAGTTCTACAAAGTCGTGGTCCTCAGTCCACTGCCAATTCGGAGGGCAACGTGTGGGAGCATTCACGTGTCTCCTAATGTTTCAAATGTGCTCTATTTCAAGGTGATCAGAATGCATTATATTTTGACTGCTGGGTGCAAACATCAGCGTTGAAGCACGCTCCGTTCGTCATTCGTCACAGATGGAGCCGGGGCGGTTTTAGCCACCGCGACGGCAGGAGACACGCATGTGAAAGACAGACGCTTGAGGCTCGCCAGAGTCGGGGGATTGCAGGGCCTGAAACACCTGCTATTTATTACCGCCACCGACTTTGATCAGCGTCTTCATTAGTTTCCTTTGTAATCTCTTTCTTTTATGGTAGAGCTGACCCAAACGAGCCGCGCGCAGTGATTAAAGGCGCGCGTGCCTTTCACCTGTCTTGTAAAAGCTCAAAATTTCTCTTATTTTTCAAAGATTTCTATGTCTCTGGCATCCTGTTGCCGTACACAGACGGACTCTTTTGATATCTATTTATAACCTACATTTCCTCTCTTCCCTTTTCTGCAGGAAATCACTGTTTGAAGAATGCCTTTGGAAACGTTTTGCCAAAAGTAGATCCATATGCATTCATTATATAAGAACATAAACATATGGGCATCAAGGTTTTTTTATACGTAAAGAAGAAGGAAAATGGTGGACTGATATGAATATTTCCAGAAAATGATTTCTGATGAAAGCGTGGTTGATGATGCTGATCATCTCTTTGTGTGCCTTTTCTATTGTGAGGATTCATATTTCTGATATGACAGTTCTATTCATATAGAACTTTATAACAGAACTGATAAAGATTTCATTTGATGTCAGGAATTAAAATATCAGTCATGCAATCAATGTATAGTGGCGGGTTTGTGCTGCACATATACAGCTGGTCAATTGTAGTTTTACAGTGCTGTGAGGAGAATTCAGAATGCTGATTATAGCTACGCCACAGAAGTATTTCACTTGCTGAAAATACTTTTCAGACTTTTCTGACCAACTTCTTCCTTAAGGGGAAAATGACTGCTACTGTTTGGCAATATATTAACGTATCTTATTGTCTAAATGCTGCCCAAAACATTGCTAGCATTTCTTTCTGAAACCTCAACAAGTGAACCCTGACCCCACTGAAGATTGTGTTTTGTTTTGTTTTTTTTCAATGTTTGTTTTTTTTTCAACTTAAGAAGAAAGGAGCGTTCCCTGCTGTAAATTTTTAATTGGAGAATCAGAAACCGTATAATTAGTCATCCAAATGTTTTATGAACTGGTAATATGTACAATTAGGACCTGCCATTTGTCCTGCAGCAAATCGCTCACCTTTTACAAATTGCTCTGTCCTCACCTCCAACTCTGACTTAAAAAAAAAAAAACACAGGGCAAGAATTTAAGGGCATTTACAACAGATTCAGATGCAATGCAGTCTCTGTAAGAGAAAGTGAACTCATGCAGCTCATCACATCACATTTTCTCGGTTCCCACTGGCCGTCTGGCATGTTTTATGTCCTTAAGTACCGGGCTGTCTCCACAAAACTCTTTGACTAGGCCCTTTTTTTGTAATATAATGAGTGTATAAAAAATCCTGGCAGGAAACGAAGGTGAATTGCGAGCCGTGCCAGAAGTGCATTAATGGGAGACAAAACCGTTCTTTATGGTCAACATTAACTGCAAAGGTCAGTTGTCAGTTTTTAGCTGAAACCTTTGAGTTTTTATGTTATTTGGACATACTACATTAAGGTGGCTTCCTTTATGAATTGTGCATTTTTACTGTTAAATTTATATTGGGCCACCAACATTTTATTAAGCCCCCGCAAATTGTTCTGTGGTTTCTACAAGAAAGGGGGACTGCTATAGTGAAATAGTGGAATGTCCTGTACAATTAATGAACCCACAGGCTTTTTCAGTAGCGATATGTGAGGTACATTCATAGAGTAGTGCCTTTCATTTATTTTTTTGTATATATATATATATATATATATTAAATGAGCATATGGAACAAGCATGCACTTCCCCTGTTCACTAACCATCAACAATGAGCTTTAGGAAACTGTTATTTGTCAGTGCTAAAAAGCAGATTGCTGCCCAGTGGTTTCAATTAACATCAAAGGGCTCTTCACAGGCAGGAATAGTTATATCAAAACCTGAGATGCATTATTCAGGTTCCATACTGCGGTCCATGCGATTATGTCCCCTTTCAAAAGAGATTTTTTTTTTTCGTCTTGCTGACTTTTCACATTCCTTCCTTTTCTGTGTCTCATTTTTCCTTTATTCCTTCTTTATTCGAATGCCACCTTCCTCTCTGGCTCCGCACCACTCACTGGGGTGCGGTCAAGTGCCGGCAGGCGGGGGACATGAAGGGCAGTGGCACCAGGAGGCAGCCGACCCTACTCCGAACGGACACCCAAGGACCTGCAAAGGCCGGAGGTCAACGCTCCCACCCCCCAGCAGGGAGGCACTGTGTCCCCCACACCACTGCTCCCTGGCTTGCCTCGTGCACCGAAGGACACCCTAGTCATGCTGTCTACAACACAGCACCTGCAGATTGACGCCATGCTGTTTCTCCTCTGTGGCGGTCAGTCTGGTTTCTCTTTGTGTCTAGTGGAAAAACACTTTAATAACTGTCTGCGTTGTTGTCAAACGTTTATGTCTCACAAAGCAAGGCTGCAAATTCAACAAGATAGCTGGCAGAACTGGAGTTTTGCGTAATTCCATGCAAACCTTGGACGGAATATCAAAGGATGAGTAGGTTTCTGTAAAATGATTAACAACAATATGTACGACATTTAAAGAGTTGATTAAGCTTATATATATTATCACACATCACCACAAGAAAAACACATGGTTTTTGAAGAGAGAGAGCTTGCAGCCCTCGTGTAAGATGTGGTGTACCTCTGTGCCTGGGATAGTTTCCAGATCCAGTGATGAGGAAGCCCTACAGTATGGCTATGGTTTAAGCACTATGATCACTGAAAGGTTTTATTGGACTCCCATTAAAAATGGAAGGCCTGAAATACAAAAGGGTCGCTGTTAAAGTCTCTAACACAATGTCCGACTATGTATATCAAAATGCACTTCCTCCAAGTTTCTTCACCTTCTGTTCGTAGGAATAAATCCCTGCGCGACAAGAAATTGAGGTTGGGGGTGGTGTGAATGAATTCAGCTGCTTATTGACCCATCAAACAGGAATCTCATTTGAATTTGCTCTGGTTTTATTGCAGATATCCAAATTCCATTTCCACCTTTTATAGCCTATGCTTAGCAGATGTGATAGTTTGTCTTCACTGAAATGTAACTCAGATGCTATAGCTATGGTTTGGTGCCCTGGCCACTGATGCCAGGGTGCCTTGGATATTGTGTGAGTTCAGACGGGCAACCTCTGCAGCCTTATTCAAATTAAAGGGTAGGAGACACTTGCTGTGGCGTTTCTGAGATATTCATATCGACTGTTGATGTGACTGTCAGCGAAGTGGTTGGGATCGTTCTGAACGCACAAACGTAGAATTTTCTGTTTGATGTGAAGTCATTCAGGGGCATTTTCATATAACATATGACACCTAATTCTATAAAAAAATAAGTGCTTGATGAGTGCAGGTATTGTAGAAGTTCTGAACTTTACCATTGACATACACTTTCAAAGTCAAAAGTAGGTGGCTGTGTTAGGTGGTTGTAAGTATAGTATGGTATAGTAAGTCAGTATGGAAGTGAACAATATAACTCTCCTTCTGCGAAGACAAACTAATTGGGGTAATTGGTAAAGACAGAGGCTGACCCTGCCTATCCTTGTGCCAAGGGGGGATGACATAGGCAGCGTGCAGAGGGGAATGGTTCTTTAGTAATGCTAAACCAGGAAAAACTGTGGGTCCCCAGCAGTATAAAAGTGTAAAGCCCAGAGAAGAAAGAGCGCTGTGATGTTATGCTGCTTCCCAGCTCCGGAGCTACCGCGGCGCGGTATACTCCTCCCCGGTGCCGCTCTCGCTCAACCGCGCTGCCCTGCCAGGCCTTTCCAATTCCCCTCCCTGGGTATTCACCAAGCGCCTCCTGGAGCTGGGGCACTGAAAGACTCTGAGAAGATTAAAGGAGAATATTCATCCTTCAGACATAATTATGTTGCGAAGTAGCAGATCCCCAAACTTGTGGACATGGGACTGGTGCATCCTGGGAATGTGGGCAAGGGGCAGCACCATCGGCAATCTCCAGCCAGCCGGCTTTTATGTTCACAAATGACATCCACATAAAGCGTACTCACTGACATGCATCTTCTTTGTTAACGCCTAACTTTGTTGTCATTTTACATTTTTGAAGTGTTGCAAGCTGAAAAGGAACTGTTGACACACTAAGCACGGGGTATCCAGGCATTTCTGGTCTCAGTTATGCTCTGATACTGTTTGGAGTTTTATAAAATTATATAAATGCAGTCGCTGAATGAGAATTCAAGTATAAAAGTGTCTATGTTATGATTTAAAATTACATACAAATATATACTAATACAAAACAGTCCGAATGTTTCCTTTCCCTTGGTCTCTGCGGCTGTGTGATCTGTGAGTGACAGTTTTCTTTATCCCAGCATATGTCTCCAGGACCAGCCCAGTTATGCAAGGGGCACTGCAAAGAGATATTTTGCTTTTGTTTCTTCTGTTTAGAAGTGCTAGGTTTCCAGTAAACAATGTCCTTTTCGGCTGAATTAGTGACGCTTGGAAAAGATACCGTATGAGTGATACTCCCCGGCTCCTCACAGCATGCATCTAATTCACCGATTTGGTTTGGCATCCGCATGACACTAACTGTTGATTTTTCCAAGCCCCTTAATTGCGCTGATGAAAGAACCAGAATGGTGCCTCTCTTTTGTGTTTTTTCCTTTCCATCTCTTGGTGGGGCCCAACTCAGGACATATTGCTATGTTTTACGTAATGCCTCATTATGTAAAAAATCTTTCTTTCGTCTCAAGAAGCCTGGTAGTCTGAACTGAATTGTCTGGTCCATCATACCACTCTTTGTTCTGCGAAATTACGAATGTGGATAGCATTCTATTATTTGCAGTATAAGTGTCCACACAGGAATCCCTGACTGACACACAGACACACGCTCTGGAAAACCCAAGAAAATGGTAGACCAAAATAGAGTTATAACCTGAAGAACAGCTAATCTCGTGTTCCCAGTCTGAACTACAAGTTCAATGAGGAGATGCAGGAATGCTGTGGTCAGGAGTACATGCATAGATGTTGATATAAAACAGGTCATGAGACCATAAGACTCCAAAATATGCTTGTGGTTGCAAAGAATTAGGAAAAGTGGGACACACATTTAAAAAAAGAAAAATTAGTGCCGTATTCAAATAGTAGGATATTTTCAGATGGAAAATGCCTGTAATTTTGCACACATAAAAAAAAAAATTGCTGGACAATTGAGATGTTTATTGGGTATTTTTGTCAACCAAAGCAGCTGTTGATTATAATGTCAGCAGACATTAGTATCCGAGTTGAAGACAACGTTGACTGACTGCTCAATACTATATTTATACTGGCTTAGCAGACTATTGACTGCACCTGTGGTTGCATTAATTATAATGCTCTTGCCATTGAAAAGGTTGTTCAAATCATGTTAAAACAGGTCTGTAAGATAAGGACTACTTAGCAAATATTTGGAAACAAAAGATAAATAAATAAAGATGAGATAGTGGATCATCTGTAAGCATATTTAGTTTATTGTCTTGGTAGAAATGAATTATTATTATTTATTTAAACAAAAACAACTATATATATGTTTATTTATTTATATATTTATTTATTTGCATGTGTGTGTCCGCATGTGTGTGTGTTTGTGTGTGTGTACGTGCGTGTGTGTGTGCGTGTGGGGATTCTGGCCAAGTCAACTCCATTGCTTCCCATAGTTGAAAATTGGCTGGTGGTGGATTTCCACTCCGAATACCTCGTTCCATCTCATCCCAGAGATGTTCGAGATGCTGGGAAGGCCACTGCATTAGGTTGAGTTCATTGTCATGTTCCCAGAACCATTGCTGGACAATCCTGGCATTTTGGCACAGATGCTTTTTTTTACGCTTTTCAATCCTTTGGAATGCATACTGTGTTCCAGACATTATGCGTCATTGCAGAAACTTTCGAACAACAACTTTTGAGCGCTTTGTCATCTAAGCTGAAGAAGAGCTCTAGCTTCAAACACCCTGTTAACCTCCTGTTAATCTTTTACATCTCTATCCTTGTTTTTTGTGCGAAATACATTCTTATATTTATTTATGCACATACACATAACGCTGTGTAGTGTTTTTTATCTACTTTGGCTGGCTCTTTTTTTTAATCCAAGCTTGCTTATGTCCTTACTACCCTTAAGAGAATTTTTGAAGTCACCCTACTCTCTGGATAACATACCCCATTGCATCCTTCCTATTGTGTGCTTCTCAACAGCACAGAAATAAAGGAGAAGTGTTGGGTGTCCTCTGCCGGTTTTCCCCTTGAATGTGACTATTGTGAACTCAAGTTGACTTGGTCAGGCTGTAGTGCTGAGAAGAGAGTGACTGACAGGGCGGGGGTGGGTTGAAGCCAAGCATGTGGCCAGGAAGCCCTGCTCAATGACAGAAGGAAAGGGGGTCCTAAGCTGTCTTTAGGGAAATTCTTTCCCCATGATGCCATCAGTTGAAACCCAATCAATTTAAGTGCTGCGCCAAAAAACCACTGCGTGGTCTAAATGCCTATGATACAAATTGGTTTCTGCCTTTCTCCAGATAATAATTTGTAAAAGATGACATTGCTTTCCTTGTTCATTGTCTTTTTGTTCGACAAATTTTTTTTATTATTTTTTATCTTTTTATTTTTTTATCCTCACAGTGCTGGCAGAAATCTGAAAACCTCAAAAATGTATTGAAAGGAACTCACATGACCGGGTCAAGTACAGTTTAGATCACTTTCACCAGTAACTGCAGCTATATATCAGTGGCAACATTGCCCTCTTTTCTGCCCTCTCCACTCATCGATATCAGCTGTAAACACGTAACTTGTTTGGGTCACCGAGTCACAGCATAAGCGTTATTACTGAAACACACGTGCTTGTCGTGAAATTTAAGAAACAATCTCATGAAAGCACCCCAGCTTTCATGTGGAACAGCGGCCTTGGGAGCCGTCAGGTGGGTTTTCAATAGTGTGGTTCCGTGTTGAAAAGCCGGGCCGGATTGATGAGAAATGTGTGACTGCGTTGGTGCTCCGAAGACACGTCACCCGACATTGCCGCTGTCCTAACCCTGCGATTCAACGTCTGTGGAGAACACGTTAGGGAGCCAAGTTTCCGTTTGGGTTTCGTTGACAGATCTTGGGCAGAATCCCAGGTTTTGTGCTTTTTTGTTTTGTTTTCTTTAGTTTTTTTCGTAGAAGGACCACTGCCCGGGCAGTGCCAAAGCACCCTGAGATCTTTGATATCTAAAGGCATAAAAACAGAGCTGTGTGACACTCAGCTGGTATACAGATGTGTGGGCTTTGGAAGTTCACTGCATGAACTGCTATACAGATGTGTGGGCTTTTGACATTTACTGTCTGAGCTTGCAGATTAATGCCTTCTCTTAGAGAAAAAAAATATAGATTTTATTTCTGTGTTATTATTATGCTTTGTTGCTCCCTATATTGTATTTTTTATTAATATGTGTGTGTGCGTGCGTGCGTGCATGTGTGTGTTTGTGTGCGACAGTGAGGATGCAATTATTTGCAGGTGGGAAATGGGTGGTTAAAGCACAGAGGCAAAGGATAAGGCTTCCCTTTGAAAAAAATAGCTGCTTTTGAAAATTCTTTGCAAGAAAAGCAATTTTGTATTTAAAAAAATGCCTTTATTTATATTTTAAACTTGGACTACAGTCGGTGCAGTCATTAGTCAATAGAATTTAATTATGCAGGCCACTGTTGTGTAAGTCGAGCTTTAGTCTATTTTCTATATACACATTTTGAACTTGCCCCTGCAGGACATAGTGAGCAAATTTCTATGATCTTTGGGTGCCCTGTGATCTCCAGGGACAACAAGGAGATGGCCAAACCTCAGAAGCAGCAGTATGGGAATGGTGACTTGATTGTCACACAGGAGGACTGCTCTTTATTGCTCTGATAGCTGACCAAAGATGAAAGCAGGTTCTTCTGAGGCTATTCAGAACAGCACTTCTGGTGACACCCTGTTTACTGTGGATCAGAGGACCTGGTTTTCTCTCCTGACACGTGGAAATAGGAATTCCGCTTTAGTTATGTAGTTATTTACTCATTTACTCATTTGTTTATTTTGCTTACATGGCACCAGGATGAAGATGGAAAGATGTCATGCTTTTAAAACACATCTCTTTCTGTGACCCTTTAAGAGATTGTTGTTGTTTTAAAGAGGGGAGAGACAACCAGGAAGCAGTGAAGAGATCAGATCACCCGTCAGCTCACAGGATATCCAGTTTTATGTTCCTATCACTGCTCTTTCAATCTATTATTGGGTATTTCACGCCATAAAATGTCTCGAAAAACTGCATCATTCAGCTTACCAACACCAGTTGTTCTGTAAATTACCTGAAAAACTAGACGCCTTGAAATCCCAGTCCGTGGCTAATTGATGTTGTAAGGTCCTTGAAATTGTCCCCTTTGGGTCTTTTTAACCAATTGATTAAGCTTATAGGAGGTATTCTACTCTAGGTAGTGGGACATTACAAATTGTTTACTAATTTAAATGCAAATGTTTTACTGCATGTCTCAAAGCAAAAGTGACATTTCTTTTAGTGACGCACAATCCATTTTGTTCTCAACCGTTTCTTGGGAGCCCTAGAAAGAAAGAGAAATTACAGAAGACACATTTTTATACGTGTTTATTTTTTAAGCACTTCAACCAGATAAAGTGATTACGTATTGTCGAAAAATACATTGCTCATGCAAAGAACCAATGGAAGGCTTTTATTTTATGGCCTCCCCTGGTAATCTGTTGATGAGCGTGATTATGAAAGATTTGCAAAGCGTTGAAAGATTGGACCCACCCTGACCTTTTGCGCATCTGATCCCAATCTGGGACTCATAAATCAAGAGGATTTTAAAGTGCAAGAGAAGCAGTTATTTTAAACACGGAGCCACAAAGTCATAAAACCATAATTTGGATTTTTTTTTTTTCTGTTGTTTTCTTCTCTTTTTTTGTTTAATTGTTCCGTTGTTCCCTGGTGGTATTTAGTCAGCAATGGTAGATCAGATATGGGATTTTGTGTGAAAACGGCATCGGGGTCGTAGACTGCGGTTCTGAATCATAAATTCTAATGGGAGACACGAGCCTGTCACTGAGGGGGCAGCTTGATTTAAAGTGGTGTTTCTGTAAATCACATTCTCTCAGGGCTGCACCGGCGTTTTTAATTGCTGATATGAAATTACAGAGTCAAATTGGTTTACATATGTATTTAAGTAGAGACAGACTCTCAAGTGCATTTTGGGTTATCCTTTATTAAAGCAGCCTTCAATGCCATGCCTCTTTGCAGTGACAATTCGGTAATTTCAAGATAGTTTAAGATAAGTACTTCCTGTCTCTGAGATCATTTCTTTGCTATACATTATCTTTTCAAACTCGTAGCTAATTACCTCTATCATAGTCATTGCAGACCTTGACACATTTTGAAGAATAAGCAAAAAATTGTTAGCGAATGTGTCAAAATCAAATAGACTTGCTTTCCTTATGAAAAAAATCCCCCGCTTTAGGCTTTGAGGGCAAGATAATCAGCTTCTAGCCATAAACAAACATAAAAAAATTTTCACTTTACATCCCTAGTCAAACAATCACTTTTTTAGTTGCTTACATGTGACAAGTTGTTCGCCGTTCTTTGTGTGATCTGGGGTCAACCACTCATCCATCCTGAAGGTAATTCCTCCATGACGAGAATACTATATGGATATTTCTTCTGTTACCAGTGGCTTTTGGCGGCATTTATTTGTTTTCGTTGATCATTTTCCGGAGAGATGTTGTCATGCAGAGCGTGGATGTGTTAGGCCCACTGTGTGGAGGGACTGTGTAATGTCAACAATAACAGCCGTGTTGCTGCAGCTGGGCCTCCATGGTGCCGTAA
>JAOYSI010073198.1:0-20302 GCA_025775065.1 Hiodon alosoides
CCCCCCCCCCCGCCCCCCCCCCCCCCCCGCGCCCCCCCCCCCCCCGCCCCCGCCCCCCCCCCCCGCCCCCCCCCCCCCCCCCCCCCCCGGCGTCACCCCCCTGAGCAAAAGCGGTGAGGCAAAAACAAGGCCTGTTTGGATGGCCGTGGCAGCCAGGGCAGAACAACTGTTGTCAGGGACGAGCCTTTGGCTGAAAAAAGACAGGAGACATCAATCCAGATTATCTAAAGCAAATAAACAAGCAGCAAACAGGCATACGTTATTTCTTGGCTTGTTACTAGTCTTTTGTTTAACTTTTTGCTCCTTTTAAAGTAGTGCACCTTTAAATATGTCCCGTTTCTCCAGCTCCCTTAACCATGAACCCACAAAACATATTTTACCCTAAAACCGTTTTAATCTTGAATCTTAAAACCACTAAACTCCCCCATTTTCCCCAACTTCCGCTTCAAAACACCCACCCCAGTAATGTTCAAAAGAAAAACAGTATTATATCAACTTCAAAATGACCCGATACGTAAACACACGCAGTGATGCACGTTCACCTCACCTGTTGTGTGAACGAGTTATTCGGAAGCCCTTGTCACCCAGGAAGGTTGCGCCCGCGCTTGCTGTGGATGTCGTTCATTATGGGCACTTTGGGAACCTTGATTGGCCGTCCGGGGCCTGACGCTCCACTCAAGGCCTTGCGTGGCTTCTCCTCCAGCCGGACACTGGGCAAGCAGTGTGGGTCGGCGGCCTGGTGAACAAAGGGCCCCAACGACAGGGTGGAGTCACTGCTGTTCATCACCACACTCATGCGCTTGATGGACTCTGCCGGGCTCCCTGAGGGCGGGCCCTTCCCCGCCTGCTCGTGCTTGAGGCCCAGGGAGCTCGTCCTGCAGGGGGCGCAGTTGAGCCCTATACCGTGGGAGGAGAAGGAGGACGTCGACGACGTGAGCGGTGGGTGGTAGGCGCTCCCCGAGCCGCCCAACGAGGCCGCGTTGTTCCTTCTCGACGAGGAGGATGAGAATGAGGAAGACGGAGACTCCGCGGAGTACGGCGGGTGAGCGGAAAGGGGAGAACTGCTTTTCCTCTTCTTTCCTGAGCCAGCGGTGCTGTTGCTGATGCCACCACACAAGCCGGGGACAGCGGACAGCGTTTCTCTGGACCTGAACGGTTTCCCACTGGGTTTGGCCTTTGGCGGCCTGCTAGGTGTGGGGGAGGGTATGGCCGAGTGCCCTGAGGGCAGCTGGGGCCACAGTGACGCCTGACGTGCCTGCGGGCTGTAGGCAGGTGACACCCGGGCATTCAGGGTGGTCCCGTACGAGGGGACCGACCTGCTATCCAGAGACTGAGCGTAGTGGGGCGGGACAAGTGCAGGGGACGAGGTGGCTGGGGCGGGACACAGGAACCGGCTCCCATTCCCGCTGTGGTGGGGGGAGGCAGGAAGGGAGTTTGTGCTTGTCCTGTCCGACGTGGTGGAAGAGACCATCTCCGAGATGGGGGGAATTCTCCTGAAAAAGAAAGGTTAGCCTGTCTCCCTTATCTCCTCAAAACATAGAATCAGAAGGAAACTTTAAAGGGGTCCTAAAAAAAGAAGCACTGTACTTCATTGTCTGCCATAATTCCTGGTGTATTTCCTAGTAGCCCCCCCATAGAGAACGTGACCATTCAAGTGGTTCATTTGGGTCTCCATCAAGGCCTTACTTCCACATCAGAGAACTGACGTGCTGATCCACCATGGCACTGAGCGCCCATCGAACCCGATCCCAGCATCGGTTGAACCCGTAGCAGCTCTTCCCCAGCTGCCGGCTTCCAAAGGTACACAGCTGGGAAGAGGAAATGTAAAACTGAAATCCATCGCATTAGTAATACTGACGTCGGTGCATGTGGATCGAGCTCTGTACCTTCTCTTTTAAAGTACAAAAAAAGAAAGAATTAGCAGTCTGATGGGGTTTAAAGAATATATGACAGAGACTAAATTAAGACACTTTCCTTCATGCATACACAATGAGGGCATATTGTAAACAAGCCATATTGTAAACCTGTGAAATGGTCTACTACTTTTGCTACTCAATAGCTAATCCCTCCAGTGCATTATGATGTTCACACAAATCAATTTTTCATTTTGGTTAGCTTGTATGTTTGATCGCAGACAGGACTCACAGCTGCGGGCTGAGGGTGGTAACCTGAATAGTGGCAGTCCTCCTTCTCCTCTGTCTCCCCCTCGTCGCTGGACAGACGGGACGTCCCGTCTGGGATGGAGGAGGAGAAGGAGTGGTGGGGCGGCTCACGAGCCGCCGAAGGGTCTCCCTGGGTGTTCCCGCAGGGGTGCGAAGAGTGGCTGTTTGGTCTGCAGTAGGAAAGGAATGGATTTTTGGTTAATGGAGAGGGGTGTGAATATGACTGGTCCTGTTTCCGAGAAGATCTCGAGACAAGCAGGCTCTCCTGAATTAAATTTTCTTATGAAGGCATCTGTTCCAGTAAGAATTTTTAACAAACCAATTATCTGGACATTCTACCAGAGAATTTGCAGCATATGAGATGGTTTGGCAAACGCACCGTGGAAGACTGGGATTGTGAGGTCTGGGTTTGCCCGACAGTGAAGGCTTGGCATCGGAGGTGCTGTTGCCGTGGGACGCCTGGTGGGGGTCCTTTGCCAGGCGTGGGGGGAAGGGGTGAGGGTCCCTGAGGAGTGGGGCGGCATGCTGGGGGTGCTCCAGACCACGATGAGTCTCCTTCTCCCTGGCACGGCCCTTGTGCTCGGCCAGCAGGGCGTCGAAGCGTTTCCTCCGTCCAAGCACGGCTCTCCGCTGGCTTAAAGAATGTGTCTGCAGCGGTTACAAGGCGAAAAACTGGTCTGCGTCTACCAAGCTTCCAGATGGCGATATACAAAAAAAAAACCACCAAACTAAGAGAGGAGATCACGTGGCTCCCCACCTTGCATGTCAGAGATCTCATGCAAGGCTTCCGTGTCACCGGCTCCAGCACGCCGCAGTGGAAATCTGCGTTAAACTCTCGCTCTGTGGTGGAGAAAACCGTTTGCAGAACCACAGTATTAATCCCACTCACAAGCTCCATATCATCGATAAAGCTCATTCCGTCATAAAAGCCGAGTTGCCACTGCACCATGGAGAAATATCACGACGAAGTGACTACGTAATTGCTTTTTAAATGATTATAATGAACTATGACCTGGCTATGGGTTCAGAAAGGACTACGGGAGAGCTTACCCGATATCCTTTTGTCTCTCTTGTTGCTGGCGCCGTCGTCCTGCCTCTTGTCCAGGGAGGTGAGTAGGCCCTTGCCGTTGGGAGTTTGCCCGGGGGACAGGAGGGGAACCTTTGGTATGGAGGAACAGATAAGGCTGGGCTTCAGGGACGAGCTCACAGTGGCCGAGGACGAGGGGGCGTGGGCCAGCTTCGCCGGCACCTTCTCCACTTTGTCGGATGGGGACGTTCTGTGGGGTGGGTGGAAAGGGTGCAGTGAGGGTCGACGCCATTGAATAAAAACCATTTCTCTCCTGGCCGAGACCTTGTTACCCTCTCTGACTGGAAGCGGTAAGCCAACAGGAAGGTTGCAGATTTTCCACATCTAAATCACACAGGTTTTTTTTAACCAGACAAGTCTATTGCTGGTGCCACTGGTGTGTAGTGACCGCAGCCTGTTGAATAGATGCATCTGAAATGACGTGCGTGCCAAGACACCATGCTTTGTTTGAGCCGCACTTCCCTGGGGGCAGGAAGGGAGCTCGGAGTGGGCGGGGCCATGACTCACATTTTGCCGGGAGGCGCGCTGTAGGAGACGTTGGGCCTCCCGTGAACAGGGAGCTTCTCTTTGGGAGGTTTGAGGATTTTGGAGTTGGAGGAGGAGCCGTTGCTGCCGGTGGCCCGTCCCGAGCCCCCCGCACTGCTGCCGGTCCCCCCGCCCTTGTTTCGGGTCAAAAGCGTGGGGAGCGGGTACGGTGCAGACGGCGCCAAGGCCAACGGGGGCTTGCTCGACGAGCCGTGTCTCCTCTCTGTGGGGCGGAGTCAAATGTCAGTCATGGCAGGATGGAAGGAGCCACCTCCCCCCACGTAACCAACGTTACGACTGAGCCCCGGGCCGTGGCCACTACAGCACCATATCCAGGTCTTCAAATTCACTGTACAGTTTCCCTATGGAGTGGAACCACATCCACTTTTCTCAGTCCAAGTGGAATCAGGTCAACGTTTCTCAATCTCAGTGGAACCGTCTAGAGCAAGGGGGCCCAAACTCTAGTCCTGGAGGGCCACAGTGTCTCTTTCCTTAGTTGAACTGGAGACATAACCGGATTTGAATTAATCTCACTGGTATTTCCAGGTGTCAACCAGAGGTAGCCTGAAAACCAGCAGGCCAGCTGCCGTGGTTCGTCTTGCTTGCTTGCCCATTGGTACAACACAAAACACGGTAAGCTCGCACATAACGGCTGTAAACACAGGCATGCACACAGCTTGGTTTAGCTATCGAAGCAGCAACAAGGGTAAATTCTGGCATGTTTTCATTTTTTAGCCTTGTGTAAATCCCTGACTGCAAAGCGAAAGGCATACTCAACTGAATACTGAAGACCTGATGACTCATTTGTCATAAAGATGGTCAAAGTCTGGGCACCCAACAAATGTCATATACAGTACATCTGAATTAA
The DNA here is from genome assembly GCA_025775065.1 of Hiodon alosoides. Taxonomy (NCBI): domain Eukaryota; kingdom Metazoa; phylum Chordata; class Actinopteri; order Hiodontiformes; family Hiodontidae; genus Hiodon; species Hiodon alosoides. The sequence goes on from JAOYSI010073198.1 coordinate 4,643, forward strand.
TCGTTACTGTGTTTTCAACCATTTCAATGTATCTAGCTATGTAAATTTGTTTTAGGAAGTGTGGCTGCAATTCTAAATTTAACATAATAAACTTTTAGCAAGATAAACTCAGCCGTTTAAATAATTGTATTTAAAAACGTCAGAGGTACAGCTAGAAACCCAAAGAACAGACTCGCCCCTTAAAGATCACATCTGGCACGATTGTTGTTAAAAAAAACCTTTTACACTTAAATCTACCAGCCGATTTTAATCCAGCAGCAATTTTGCTCCCTCGATTATTCAAAAATCCAGCTGATTTGTGCAGAAAAAGGTCAGTTGTAGGATGTCCACCGAACCAGAGTTTGCCGAAAAGGAAGACATCCTTCATGGGGGATAGCTTGCGGACACACTGAACCAAACTTAGTGTTAAAATAATAAAATAAAATATGTCAAACTCAAAAATAGTCGTCCCTGCAGAATAAAACCATGCCTTGCTCATCTATCTTGAGTGTCAGACAGCGCTTGCAAAACCCATGCCTGAAATAGCACTGCAGCTGAAGGGCTTTATTTCTTTAGTACACAAGACTTCAAACTCGGAAAACACGACGGAGAGGAACTGCGGAAAAGTCAAATCCCAGCTGTATCAACGGCGCAGCCCCTGCACTGACAGCCAGACGGCGAACGCGGAGGAATTCACCACGGCTGCCTTGCTCTCCGCGTGCTTTCATGCCTTGCCAAGTGGACCGGACAATGCAGGGGGAAAGCTCCAACAAAGGAGCCACTTCCTGTTTGACAGGCCACGTGCGCAGCTCCTCCCCACGCAGAGTGGAAGGAAGCGGAGGGAAAGCGTGCCACACAAACAAGGCAGGGCTGCCGTCGCCTCTCCATTGCATGCTGTGTGGAAACTCAGCGCTCCTGCCTGTAGCGCGGGTTCCCCTCCATCCCCCTGTTCGCACCACTAAATTCACCATGTGAACTTCAGCCAGAGCTTCTGTGACTGGGAAGAGTAGCTTGTCCATAGCCAACTGTGGCGGCAAATCCCAAGTCTCCAGATTATCTACACGGGTGACGATACGGCTTCTCCCGCTCTCCGCAGAGACACACTAACTCCTAATACCCTGGAGACCGGATGATGTAGGTGGGGGAGAGATGTACCACCTCCATCAGCGAGAGGGGAATAAACCGGCAGCAATGTCTACTCGTATCACAGCCGCTCACTTGGCTGCTGCCGCAGGCTCCATTGCAGCTCTGGGCACCTGGCCAACGCGGCGCCTGCCTGAGAGAGCGTAAAGGGTGGAACTCAGTGTGCGACGTAGGCCTCACCTTTAAAGCCCCTCCGTACCCTCGTCTGCACCCCTACTGATCCCCGACAGCCGGCACCGAACACAGCTCGCGGGAGGCGCGCGCACACCGAATGGCATCCACGGCGACTCGGTTTTTTTGTGTGCTACCACTGCAGAGAACGCCCCGTCGTTGAGGTCCTGGCACAATACCAGGGAGGAGTCTGGTTTCATCTAATGTGGTCTTGTCAGAAGTCCCCTTTTATGCAAATTAAGCTCAGTTTTGAACTGGACTAGGCAACTTTTCAGAAGGCAGAGTTGAAAACTATTTAAGCCAAGTCAACAATGGACTTATTATTCTGTAACATGGCATTGTTGGGAAGTCTATTTCAACACTGTTTAGCCTGCAGAAACCCTGCTTAAAAGTTTAAAATAATAACAATAAATAAAGACAGCTTGTTTTCATAAACTTTAAATTTATATCTACATATATACACAGTACTGTGCAATATAAAATTCTGTAAAGTGAATATGCTTTCAAAAATTATTAAACTAAAAGTACCAAAATATAAAACAACAATAAAGGACAATAAACAAAAAAATTTGGCTGTCTGCCTTGCTTCTGTCTGTCCAGGTAATCACAGACAGCCTTGATGATGTTGAGATCAGGGCTCTCTGGAGACCATACCATCTGTTACAGAATTCCTTGTTCTTCTTTCAGAAAATGAATGTTTGGACAAATTTAAACTACTGACACACGAATGCAGAAGACAAAAAATAAACTTGAAAGACTACGTTTGTGTAAAAAAGCTAGGGTGCCTAAGACATTAGCACAGTACTGCGTATATAGTAAAATATTATTTTGAAATATTTAAAACTATACACAAAATAAATTAATCAAAATTCTAACATCAGAAACCACCACAGTTTAAATCACAAAACTTTTAAAAACAGTCCTTATTATACTATTTCGACTAAACCCCAAAAAAAAGCAGATAACCGCCACGTGTAGAGAACAAATAGTTTAACGATCTGAGTTTTCTGCAGTCTGCAGAAACCCGAAGCAACAGTAAACAGCATTCCTGTTGAGTGTGACCGGTATAGAGCACATAGCATGGTACGCATTTACACTGCAGTACATTGTCTCGACCAGTTCTTTTCCTGCAGGCAGACCACCTGCCACCTTGTTAAGGACTAATCATACACCCACGCCCATTACCGATGGCTTTGCCGTCAATGCACTCTGTATGTGAGGCCTCCGAGTCACCAAAGAATCATTAAGTAACATCCCTGTGAAAGCCGTAGTGTGGACTGGGCTCCCTCCAGCACTGTTCGTACCCTGCTGACAAACCAGACTACAGGGTCTCTAAGCAGCGCTCCGGAGTGCACAACGCAGGAACCACCAGCCCCCCCGAAAATCACAAACGGCTCCGACCGGAAGCCAGATGACGGCACACACATTCCACTGTCTTGTTATGGAACTGGATGCAGACAGGTTCAGTTTCTATCTGTAATATTTATAAGCATATTCCACGATTGAAATGTACTTTTGCCTGCTCTTATTAACTTGTATGTGGCAAAGACCATAACCCTACTTAACTGCTATAAATACAATAGAACCAATAAAGAACCGATTTACAGTTCTATAATGATTTTCGAATGGTAGGATGAATCGTAGGTTGGTGCCATCAGTAATGGTACAACTTAACTGTAATAAATATCTACAGCCTTGACAGCTATGGTCAAATCAAAATTTTATTTAGAATGCGTAGATTTAAGTTTTTTTTAGAAATACATAAGTTACAGTAACAGCACTTTGAGTAACACTGAGCTTTGGGTTAAAATAATATATCACACTATTTTGTTAAATAGCCTATGACCTACTTGTAGGTGCTGTGAATAAGTGTAGCAAATGCCCTGTGTTCGTCATTAAGTTCTGTATGCCAACAGGAAAGTGATTTGTCCCTCCAGACTTACCGTAGTGTGCTTGAAAGGCCTGCGGTTTGACCAACTGACTGCAGTGGCTGCACATCACCAGGTAGAAGTCGTCCTGCGCCGGGCACTGGCCAAATAGGGCCATGTCTGGAGGGAAGGAAAAAACATCAACAGATGAACAGACACGTCAAACCAGGATGCAGTCAAAACTAGGCGGCAAACAGGTGAAATGTTTTAAGCAGTGTTGTTTGGCCGGTTGACCCAATTCAACATGCAGATTAAAGACAATGTCCATTACACTTTACTAAACAACGCTCATGTTTGAGATCCTGCCATCTTGGGTCAAACCGGCTCTCCTTCGCAACGTGATGGCTCTGCTTCCCTAGCAGACTGGTTTGTGTAGTAATTAAGCAAAAGGAAATCTCCCATTGTGAGCCAGTTGATAGCATTTCACAGCCTGTTAGCCACATGGTTCATTATACAACAAGACTGTGTATGAACCGCCTTCCACCAGCGTCTTGCATGCGTCTTCTTAATTCGCCGTCTTTCTTAATTCAAAATTCACAGCAGGTTTATCGGGACAATTGGTGTAAGAAATAAGGAGCTTTCCGCGGGGGCCAACAGAAACCCCAGAATGACGTTAGTTACTCGGCCTTAACCTTACCGTACGTCACTTTGCGCTTGTGCTTGTGCTTGTGCTTGTGCTGAAGAGACCACATTTCACTTTGTGCTGTTGAACCGGCGACCTCCTGGACACATGTCCAGCTCCTTAACCAGTAGGGTGCCTGTTGACCTTTCAATGCAAGCCAGCTGCAGCTTTTCAAGCATTAAAAATGAAGTCAATAACACGTGTGTGCATTTTGACATGCAAGGACCAGCTGGTTCAGAGCCAGGCATGGGATAAGTCAGTCAAGCAGCACTGTGCCTCTTTCTACGCCTGGGAGATCACACTACCCGAGCTCACCAGGACAGTAGGACTGAAGTGAGCGCAGAGTGGGCCGGCAAAACCTGGCAACCTGAGTGAGGATCAGGTAAAGCCTTCTTCTTACATGATGTTCTTAAACATTCCCAGAGAAACGCCAGGTTGAAAGCATCTGCACGGAGAGCCAGAATGCCAGGTAGTACATTAAAAACAAACGCTTTGCTCAACAAAGCTCAAAAATGAAAAGACATTCCACTCCAGTGCTGGTGATTTTAATCTATCCATGTGCTTAGACACTCTTTTACAGCTTACACTCTTATGGGCGTTTTAACCATTTAGAGCTGGATATACGTTTCATTAAGGCTACAACAGCAGCTCCCCTTCTGGAATCTGAACCTCCATCTTTCTGGTCACGAGTCCAGTCCCTTACCCATCACATGACATGCTGCCTGAAATTATGATCCAGATGCAACACAAGCCTTTATCCACAGGGGGACATCCTTGTGTCACAAATGGTAGAAGGGATGTTGAATTTCAATTAAACAGTATTCCTGGTGACCACAATAAAACTTAGTTTTGCACCTAGTTCAGTTTATCCACATCTTTCGCTCTAATTATACATCACAAACATCGGGGTGAGCTGAGAAATGAAGGGAAAGAAGCCATTTCAAAGAAGATGAAAATCCCCCCATCAGAAAAGGATAAAGTTTGAAATGTTACAGTCAGAGGTTTTCTCCTGACCTCTTCCTGTTGCTTATTAGCAAAGAAAGCATTCCTCTTCATTTTTAAATATATATATACATGGCCCACAGTCTAAAATTTCCTGATAGGGCTACAGGGCCCCCTGCTGGTTTTCTGGAAGCAGTTGAAGACCCTTCACCGCCCTTTGAAGAAGACCAGCGCAAACATCTGAGATACACGACGCATGTAAATTCAAGCTGCAATTGTATAAGGGTGTTCCAACAGGCTGGAAAACGCAAAACCTGATTTTCCCAGACCCATCGTAAATGGTGAGACGATAGCAACCCTTAAATTCCAAATCAACTGTAACATGTTGGTACAAGACCAATCTTTCAAGGCCTATAAAGACTTAAACTTGTAAACTTGAATACATTCGAAAAACCCAACCACGAAAACCACTTGTGATGGATTAAGTAAAACATGCTACGGGTTGTGATAGGTAGACAAGCACAGCATTACCAGGCACTACAACGCACAGAGATCTGTGAGGAGTAAAAACTGACGCGTCGGGCACTCATGCTGGCAGGTTCGGTGTCACGGGTTGTCTCCAGGGTACCGATCCCAGCCTAAGAATGCCAACCGTCCGTACAGCATGCCAGACCAGAGCATTACTGCTGAAAACGTTGGTGTCACTAACGCACCGAAGACTGACCCGGTCACGGCAAAGACTGCATTTCCAATGGACAACCGAAGGACTAAATGTAGCGTTCTTGTAAAGCGTTTCTTCATGGAAATACACTGATTTCAAGGCCCGCTTTAAAAGACTTACATTTTAAATATTTATATATATATAATTTTATATTGCAACTCTGTCTGTTGCTGTATCGTTTGTTTTATTTGTTATGCACTGGAGCGTCTGGCACCATGTAAAATTCCTTGCATGCGTAAGCATACTTGGCAATAAAGCTCATTCAAATTTTATATAGAAAGTACACCATTATGAGGAGACACCAGTTAATAAAGATCTCCAAAATTTCCAATTAAAATTGTGTCCAAAGACCACAACATCATTTTGTTAGGTGCATTTGATTGATTTGATGATTTCGTTATCCTCTGAGGCATAATTTATTTGAGCCAAATAGCTACGTGTTTTAAATTTCATTGTAACTCTTGTAAATTAATTGATGATATTACAATTCCCATCGAGAACAACCAGTGACTCTCAGGTCACCTGGCAGAGAATAATATCTGCTGCTAGCTTAGCCAATCAGACGGCAAACTCACTGGTACTTAAAATTATTATTTTTTTCCTTCAACCAGTCAGGGAATAGATCATGCGTTACTGTCAAAACAAAAATAGTATCCTTTAGAAAACCCTTCATGTTGAGCCTGTGAAACTTACTTTAAAAGGATGACTAGGACGGTTGGCTAAACATACTCAAAATGGCTCAGGGTTTCATTGCTTGCCAGTCAGGACTTTCAAACCCTGGGAAAGCGTAAAACAGGGGTCCACATGGGCGTCAAGGTCGGCAGGTTTTCTTACATTCCAATTTCAACATGATAACACCTGGGGAAATTGTTGTAAATCCAATTTTAAACAAGTCCAATTTTAAAATGTAATAGTTAAAACTAACTATTGCGGTTTCCAGTTTAGCAGTCAAAGTCAAGTCAAAAACTATTTTTAACATAACGTTAATTAAATTAATCAGCAATACACGTTGTGGAAATCTTTGACATGACGCGTTTTCACTCAGTCAGGATAGAGGGGGGTCTGCATAACAAGTATCTGCATAATGAGTTCATAATGTCCTTCCTCGACTCTTGGCAGCACTGACGTCACAGTACAGCAGAGTTTCTTACTGCAAGCCAGCCGGTTGCTCACAGTGAAAACAAAACAAAAACATAACAACTAGCAGTAGGCTAATGTATACCCTGACTCACAGAAGGGTTGGTATTCTCCCCTCAGTCTATAGTCAAGTTAATAAGAAAATCTAAGAAAGGTACAAGTAAAGTGTTTTTCACATTTGCGGTTTCAGGTCCACATCTTGAAAACATCTGATTTGCTCCAATTTGTGTAATGTTGCCACAGCCATCACACTGGATTCACTGTTACCCAAAAAGTAACTTCAAGTTAGGAAAGTACAGTGCCCACATATTTGCCTCCGGCCAAATTCTTATGACAAATCGACAAGGTCACCATCCCGGGACGTTGCAGACTGTACCCACTTCACACAAATTCCTTCTGCACAAATAAAATAAATAGAGCATATGGAGGTCCAGAATTATGTATTTTCATGCAAGGGGATAAAATTTACTGGGGGCGACATCACAGGCACCCCCCATCGCCAGCCTTGCTTGTTGGCCAAACATGACCCAACTTTCCGATGCCTTGCGGTTTCAGCAGCTTGGCAGCATGTGTGGTGGACATTTCTTTAAAAGCCTAGGTGAGGAACAGACACATTTTGGCGATCATGGTGTGAATTCAGCCATGTGATAACGTGAAAATCCTATAACAATTTGACTGAATGTGCTGCACATTTAACGTCCCCAATAATTCAATTCACAGCGGCATTAAAGCAAGAGATAGAAACAATAATAAAACAATAATGTTTAATAAAGAAGAAATCAGACTGGGTCGCCACGATTATATTTCTGCGAGTCCTTTTTGTGCACGTTCCTGACAGCTAAACTATTCAATCCTATGGATATATCTGCGACAGCAGTCGACATGGTTGAAACTCTGGCATATGAAATCTTCATCAATGTAAGCAAAATTGCTTTGTGTGGTGTCAGAAAAAAAACATGAACTTTAAAAAACAAATAAATAAAATCAAAATCAAAATGTAATTTTTTAAAACAAGAGTTATGGAGTCGCCTCCATAAAAGTAATTGAAATATACAAAATTTCTAATTACATTAGCACAACATGGGCCGAATGTAGGCAAATTATTTTAAATTTGACTAAATTAAAGCACTGACTGATTCAGGGAGGCTGAGGGTACAAACCTGCCAACCAGCGCAATTACGGTTTCTGTGAACCAATTTGAGTCTGAAACAGGCACTGAAGTCTGTGTCTCACCTACGGAGTAAACAGCACAACCTGGATATAACCTGGACACCCATTCCAACCTACTCAGGTTTATTTACACACCTTCATTTAGATGCAACTTTAACTCTGTTGTATAAATGTGGTTTTGTCAAACCGCTCCAGTTTCCCTGCCTATTTCAACAAATACACTTGCTTTATAGAAAACAAAGCATTTAGTCACTGGTTTTGAGTGTACTGCTCTCCTAAACCAACATAACTTAACATCTTTCACAAAAAGAAAGGGGGGGGGGGGGGACTCACCAGATGTGCAAAGCCTCATGGCTTCTCGGTTTTTTCCGCACTCTTTGAAACTTTCTTCGAATTCTGTAGCTAAAGGGGCGATTACAAAAAGATAGTTAGCTGCACTTGACGGTGCTGTACTAGCTGGCGTATATTCCATATGCCGAAAGTGAACGCAATCAAAAAGCTCGCGAATCAATTTTCGTTCATCTTAACAGACGTTCTTTCGCCCTCAATTAAAACACTCACCTTCGTTCCCGTATATTTTAGCAGCATCGACCCATTCGCTCCAGGGCTGTCCCAACATGATTTCAGGACTAGGAAGAGACCTGCGCTCCCCTACCGTCGCCATTGCTATGGAGCCTTCTCCCTGTTGGTGCTTTGGCTGTCTGGCCGCTTTGCGCTGCTCCCCCCTGACGTCATCATCGGCCCTTTCCGACATTCTTTCCGCTATAATGAAACAAAACAACATTCAGCGCTTAAGGTGGTTAACAAGAAAGAACAGATCTATAAGACTTTTTTTTTTTTAATGCGAGTATTTCCTTCATGCCGGTTCATTGTGCATCTCCGCGGTGTTTTGGAGAACACTGCGGGTCCACCGTTATTTTGACAGATGACATCCAGAGAAAATGTACGGACGTTGTCGCCTATTACGTACGTGTTCTGAGCTGTGCAATCGCAAAATTCCGAGATAAAACTTTAAGGACGAACTTCTCTAGCCGTTCTCTAGCTTTATGTATACGAGAGTTGTTTAGCATAACTACACATTGCACTAACTCCCCTTTAAACATTTCGCACGTATTTGTAACTTGGACGCTATACCTAACAACTTAATGTTTTGTTAAAAAACTCCAGTCATTAGTCATATAACAAATTATTCTATCAATTCAATATTCGATTGAATTAACCGACAACAAAGTTTCAGAAAAAAAGGTGAAAAATTACTAAAATAAAATTAAGCTCAAGAAAATTAAATTAATATCCACCCTTACTGCTGCGCATCGACGACAAGATTCGTTTCGTTCTTGCATTTTGGTTGTAAATGACCTAAATAATACAACAGTTTACGACATTTTTTGTTAACATTAATAAGAAAGTAACAGCATTATCACCATCGATATGCATCGTTAAACCCAGCAGGGGTTTTGTTTTCAGTGCGTCATTCAATATTTTCCCTAGTCGCAGTTTTTGCGTCATTGAACAGTGGCGCAAGTATGAGAGTGCCACCATACAATCGAGGAAAGTCGAAACGAAAGTAAAGCATTGGCTATGGGCGTAACTATACCAACCCGTCAATGAGTATAAAAAAAGCTGAAGAGAAGACTATCGTTTCTAAAGTTGAAATAAAAACATGGTGGTGGAAAAAGGAACTTATCCTACTTGAAAATATACTGAACGCTTATCTTCCCAAAACACTACCATTAGTTTAAAATATTGAGGACTCAAAAACATGAAACAATCTCTGTAGATTGATATTTAAATATTGTGTAGACGGGTTGGGGTATTCTCAATACGTTTGTGAACCCAAATAATTGATCAGGGCAGGGGAATCTGGGGTAAAATATGACAAACACTTCCTATTTATAATCGAAATTTAAGTAAGTTACTATTTAGAAGTAAACCACAGGCAAACAACGTTTACCATGTAGACATGCCCTCAAACAAGTAAACAATGCACAAAGTTAAATTTCTTGCCAATATTCCCTATTGCTTGAATGGATAATATATTTACAATACAATAAAACGAAAGTGAGATCATTTCTAATCCAAACAATTACTCCAGTTGAACTATTAGGCGGTCATATATATATATATATATACACACACACACACACACACACACATATACACATATATATATATACACATATACATACATACATATATATATACATATATATACATACATACATACATACAATCCGCAACACCGATTCAATTAATAGTACATAAATGGTATATCGTATTCCGCGTTAATGTGCTTTCAGTCGGCTTCAAATAATTAATCGGCATTCGGGGATTCTCACTATTTATCTGCAAGGGAGACGATGTGGCCGCGGGGATCCCAGCGCTTCTGACCTTATATGTAAATCATGAGCTTGGCTACTTACGGAAAATTATCGGCTGTCAAGAAACCCAATCCAATACGTAGTCTCATTGGTTAATCACTCATGAGTACTGCAGTTCACAGTTCTATATCTCTTTTTCGTAGATACCTGGTAATAATTAAAACTTTCGGAATTGTTTACACAGAGAAATTAAGATAATCCCCAAAAAGGTTCGATGGTTATCAGCCCTAAATATCAATGGTAGCGGTTACCGACGACAATAAAACAACGTGCGGTACTGGCTGACCTGATACAAAATAAGAAGATAATTGCAGTCGAAGAATATGAATGACAATACGTAGTATTTAGAAAGTGGCATAATAGCAAAGTCGATCTATTTCAGTGGAAAAGATGGAAAAGTGATTGGGAAAAAACATCATCGGTATAGTAACTATAAGTAGTTGCTTTTACATTCATACAACACTGTTGGAAATTTTTTAATTCGTAGCAAAAAGGGAAGACAATTAAATTGTAATTTTGGAAATTTTGAGAATCGGGTTGGGAAATTTGAAAAGTAAGGTGCGAAATAATTTAGCCAAACTGATCTCCATCCTTACCATTTTTTAACAGCGCAAGTGACGGCATCCGTTGAAATCGTTGCAAATGTTTGGAAACCATAACAAGCTATTAAACGCGTTTAATTAATTACATTTCAGAGATCAAAATATTTCGAATGCCAACTTTTTTTTGAGCAACCTGTAGCTGATGCAAAATGCTTTTATTGGACCTATATGCTGTATGAGCACTTGGGGATTCCAATGCAGCTAGCTCAAGTCTACAACCAGTCGCAAGCTACATGAAACTTACTGTAAATAAACCTGGTACTTTTCGGCTTAACATGATAAGTTAATTATTTAATTGACAACCGTTACTTAGCTTCTAACATTAACGTGAGCTGTTGAACTAGACTGCCGGTGGGCTAGCTGTCTTGCTCGCTAGTTAGCCCTATATAGAGTAATTAACTGCAAATGTCAAAACACGGTGGGTTCTTACCTGAACGCAGAACTTAATAAAAGTAACGATATCGTATAGTAGCCCTCAATGTGCGGAACGTGACTGTTATACAATACTGAATATCATAAATACAGAGCTAATGTAGTGTTCAGTGACATTAGAGGTCTCTCGGCCAGGTGCTTCCATGCCTGTTTACCGGACTGCATTGTGGGACATAGACGTAACTTTTCCCGCACGCATTGCACGTCGAGTTTTCTCCAGCAAGCTTGTCACTGAATTTAGAAAGGGAGGCAGCCATTTTGGCTCACCTTAATATAGGTTATTTATGACAGAAAGCAATGTGAATTAGATCCAGCGTGATGGGGAAAGGTGAGGCAGTTTCGCCTACTTTTCTTTTATCAAAGGGAAAGTAGTGCTTCTTCAAAATCAATCCTTAGCGGGGTGCCATTTAATTAGCATGGGCTACTTCGTCACGTAGATGTGATGTCACATGAAAATTTCGTCGATTTTTTTTTACTGTACGTTGCTGGGGTGTTTTGTATAGATTTTATGGGTGACCATATAGGAAGTACGGTGTCCATTTAAGGACATACTGATCTTGTACGTAAAAGTTTCTCGCTCAACACATGTATGGCGCTGAACCGGTACAGGCTATAATTAATGATCTGGGATGTTTGTTGCAGATTGACTACTTTAAGATCACGATTTGAACTAGTGAGAAGTAATGTAGATAATCCAATTATTTAAAAAAAAAAAACTCAAAAAAACTATTTGGCATGTTTACAGGGATGTTTAAATTTATGTCAAATGATTTCACAGGTCAAAGTTTAAAAAAAAAATATTATAAAATAAAATTTGCAATACATTACTTTTTAAGTAAAGCAAGTTCAGTAGGGAACTGTTAAAGATATACCGAAGTTGTATACACTCACATATCATATATTATATTTCTCATATACCTTTAAATATCGTATAACGGTGTGTAAAAGATACAGAACGCAGCATTATTTCGTAAAAGTTTGATATTTGGGGCTTTCTATTGGCGAAGATTGGCGAGTGTTATAACGCGTAGGCTGGGACAATAGGGTTGTTTGTCAACTTCTCGTTTATTCTCGGTGGTTGTACATTAATTTGCATAGGTATACTATATTAATGGAAATTGAACTAACTATGATGGAACCCGACTGTTTTTTCTTTTCTTTTTTTTAATGTGAGACTATATGCTTTGGATATTTCAAACTTTATTATTCATCTTTTCGTTTCTGTAGTTTTTCCAACGTTTTGTAGTCCTTTCTCGTTTGGAGAAATCTGTGAAACAGCAGGTGGCAGCAATGCTGCTTTGTTATGAAATAGGACGCCGTAGTCCCAAAATAAAATTTATTTTAATGCCGTAGAGTTTCGGCGCAGTAGATGACGATAATTAAGTATATATCCGAGAGAAGGGTGATAATGGTTTCTTAATGCTGATCCCAAGGAGTACCCACGGTGTGTGCGGAGTCTGACCCCAAACTATTTCTTAAGTTTGACTGAGTTGATAATGGAAATCTAGCCTCAGCAAGATCTGAGTTTTTTTTTTTTTGTGTGTGTGACAAACACCTTATTAAAGGTGTGTAAAACTCTTATGTTCTTATCCCTTTTCATTTGTTTTGTTTATCTGTGCCTTGAGGGAATTCTAAATGGGTAATGAAGTCTGTTGGGAATAATTTCCTTTTAAATTTATAATGTTTTCCAAGCCTCAAAATACGTAATCGTTTAAATTACTAATTAATCCTGTATTTCTAATATTACCAATTAGAAGAGAGAAAAATTACTTTTGAAATTTTTCACTGACAAGGACACATATTCAACAACTAATTTCCAAACTTTTATAGGAGGTAACTGTCAGAAGATACCAAATGAAAAGCTCTGTAAATAACTCACAGTGGGGCTCCAGGACCTGGATTGGGAAACTGTTGGAATATTGGATTTTCTGGTTTCTTTTTAATAAAACAAGTGTCTTTTTGTGCATCAGGTTCCTAAAGGTCAACTTGCTTCATTAGTAAACCAGTTCTCCACAATATGCGTTTACAGGCAAGCTCAGTGTAGCACGCCAGGGAATTGAAGAGCAGCCAGACACACAGAAGGATTTGTTTTCTCCTTTTATTGGGCATATTTAACAAAGTTTAACAAAGACAACAGAAGCAGAACAACCTAACTGAAAGTGGAATGAAAATCCCTCTTTCCAGGAAATCCACCAACAAAAACCTCCGTTTAGCTTTTAAACTCTGAAATAAGAACACCACAACATTGCATCTGACCCATTGACTTTACAGTCTAATCACCCTCTCCCTAGACAGCAGTTGCGATCTCTCTTTTAAAAGATGTACTTAACTATAGACACCTGAGTGTAGCACAATCACCTAAACCACACTCAGGCGTGTAAACAAGGTCCAGGCTGTCAATACAGTCTGGCCTGGGTGTGTCCAAGCTGCCCGAGTTTGGCAGCTCGTGATTTCTGAATAGTGAATTGGTGCTTGCTTGAAAGTTGATAGAAGATTATGTTTTATTTTGATATTTTATTGATTTTGATGAATTATTTATTCTGTCCCCAGAGGAAAGTCAATATGCTGATTAAAGTTAAAGTAAAAACTTTTTTATGTACCTTAGCAACTAATTATGGGAACCGTGGATATGATACAAACCTGGATTAGAAAAATCTGGTGGTCAAATTAAAATGACAGTGAATGACATATAGCCATTTGTTACTGAAATTTGGTTAGTATTACATTCTTACAGAACTAAGCGTCACGTCAACAGCAGTGGCCCCCTGAGATTTCAACCTACAACTTATTTAACCACGATGAAATTTGTTAGGCCTGGTTGGTTTTAGCTGTACAACCTAACTACGCAGTTTGGAATGCCGTCGTGGGTCTCTTCACAAACACTGGAGACTGAGTACCATGCTTTTTATACTCACCTGCACATCCAAGCTGCAAGGTTCCCAGGCAACAGACAACCTTCGGGGTTACATTGGGGGGGCTGTCATTTTGGCATTTCATTAATGAACTTCACTCCAAAGCCGTTGAGGTTCAGCAGTATAAAGGTGGCGTTCTGGAAGCCACTTCCGTGTTTGGTGGTGTCCAGAGTCCGGTCCTCAATTCAGTCTTGGTCAAAGGCAATTTCTACACCAGTAGAAGACGGAGGGCAGGTTATTACAATCATATCTTGTAAGTTCCAGTAGGGAATGAGACGCACAGGGGAAACATGAAAGGGAAAGGCTAAAAACTGGATACACTCTACGAGTCAATTTGTTTACCCGTAGCCTTGTGTGCCGTTTCATTAGCCATCTACCTAGGGAGGGCTCATTGCCCGTCGTCTGAGGTGATTCAGTTAGAAATTCTGAGTAATGAACCTTTCATTTGTGAATAAACAAGATGTACTTATAAAAATATGAAATAAGCAAGATGTTATAAAATAATAATAAAGACTATGATATATTTATTAGCTACTCTATACTTTCCATGAATGGTGGAAAAGCATTCAGGGGGGAGTTATCTTACAGTATAGCAAAATCACTGAACCGATGATGTCTCGCCTTTTATTGGACTCCCAAACGGTGTCTCTCCAGAGAGCGACAATTGATTCATCCCTCCAGTTTTAGCGGTGGCCAGGTTCCAGAAACATTTGCTTTTCAGTACAGGCAGGTATCTCGGTGTGCACACACACAGAGGGAGAGAAAGTATGAAATACTTTTGATACTTTTGGTCACATTGATGCAGATGGATATCACTCTGGGTCTTTTTGTCCTAAACCCAGGACCACAATAAATTGTCTTCAACTGTACAATGAAATTAGTTGCATATAGGAATATGGCTGACATGAGTGTCAACATTTAAAAAAAATTGCGTAGAGGGAGTGCTCTTATTGCTCTTTCGCTTTGTGGTGCGCTAATATAATACAAATTTCCATAAACATTTGTGCTGTCCACGCCCCCATTGGCGGGGGATCGCTTTCCTTTACCACCCTTACTTCAAGCGACAAATAAGAAACTTTGAACGATTCTCTCAGCCCAAATATGTAACGTCTACGATTTACTAGTCTCTCCTTTCATTCTTGTAGCAAATTCTGTTAATTCTATTCAATAAATAGAACACATTATTTTTGTTTTATCTGGCATTGAGTGCTTTGCAGACCTGAAGAACAGGGGACGCCAAACTATAGTGTCTAACACTGTCTAATTACACCCATGGATTTTGGCACCCCCTTTAGAATTTTGTGAAAAACTGTAATTTGATGAATGTTTGTGCACTGTTCATATGTGATGCGTAATACGTGAATTTCTGGCACCAGGGGCCTGGCAAGCTAGAGAAACGGGGGCGGTAGAAAGATAGTGTTATAATTACAATGTAATGGTATAATTACGGCTATGGATTTTGACATCTCCTACAATTATTTATCTCCTTTTTTTTTGTTTCCTTGTGTTTGTTTATTATA